>NW_027020228.1:1704274-1883654 GCF_013076305.1 Rhopilema esculentum | reverse complement strand
CTGTAGTTTGACATTAACATAGCATCTATTGAATGCAGAACAGGATTTGAGAAATATACTGGGAGAAAGTGTGAGCAAATGACACGTCCGGAGCAGGACGAACGAAATCCGGTCGCGGGTTCGAGTCAAGCCCGAGTCGTTTCAGTCGCTCGCTATTTCCCCTGTATAACATCAATTATTATTAACAAAGCAGAAACCGTGTGAAAGTTGACACTTGCCTGTGTATTGGTGCTGGGTATCTGTAAATAGTAAGTTAGGCTGCCAACATCGAACGTCTCATCCATTGCCACAACTGCACCGTGTATTCCCGATTGCTGCAGGCAGTAGGCGAACTCGTCTAGGCCTATTGAGCAGACCCACTTGATCATGCGCTCGTTACTCCAAACTAAAACATCTGAAAAAAGAAGGTAACGTAGAGGATATGATATTGACTGGTAACCAAATTCAGAATGATGTTTCAACAATACAGAAGGACTAAAAGAAATCTGATATTGATGACGATGTGGGATTGGCAACATAGAGTAAGAAATCAGTGAAAGATATATGGGGAAAATGAGACGGTGTGTAGTTGCCCGGTCAGTCGGTTAGTCTTTAAAAACAGAACAATATTTCGGATATCGCTTGGGAAAGAGCACCTTGCATACACCAATGATATGTCAAGGGTCTCAATTTTTCATTGGCATATTCAAGGTTGAAAATATAGTATAGAACTCAAAGAGCTTTCAAAGAAAAAAACAAACGAATGCCTAACGTGGTTATATCAACCTAACCAACTTTCTGAAGGTTAAAAACATCAGGAGTAGAGAAAACGGGTTTTCCTAACTAAAGGCGTTTTAATGGCTCTGAAACTCCTCAGAGATTGAAATAACAAAACCATGCTTTAAAGAGAAACAATTTCATTTACACCCAGGTATAGATAAATATCATAGCTAGCTGTTGTCTGACAATTATGGTTGACAAAGAAGAAGTTGGACCAATAATCTATAAAGAAGTTCCACAGAAGCCCCCCATTCATGTTTTATGCAGGGAGTTTTTCACTGCCTAGAATAATAATTTTTTGCTCTGCCAGTATTCCAAAAATTTCTCCTGAATAGAATTTAGCGAACTTTCAAGTAGATTTTTCGACAAGAGTTGTATATTTGATCGACACATAGCAATGTAACGAGAGAATTCAATTTCGATGGTACTCTGGTGTGTTATAGCCTACCAAGTGTCAAACAAAAAGAGTTTTTAAAGCGTTACCCTGCACGATTCCTTAGGAAAATAAATTGCTAAGGCAATCGAAACACAACGAGGATTTGGGGAACACAACCGAAAACCCAAGAATGACGTGGCAAAAAATTATATACACCACAAACTGGTTCTACTAAGGAATAACTCTTGATTCACAAAGCATACCTTTATTTTCCTTTTCACAATCCCTACGCCGTCGTTCCATTACCTGCAAAAAATACCACATTACGTTTGCTAGAATTCATACTTCAAAACGAATTTACGATACGAAAAACTCCCCTTGGACGAGGAGAAGAAGATATATTTTTTGTTCCTTTTTTCATCACCTATTACCCTTAGAATCTACACGACTTTTAAACACTGCAAAAGTTAAAAAGATGAGACCACTACAAGAATTTGGGATGATTGCAAAGTGGAAAAGTGACATGTAAATGGGAAACGGTGAAACAGCTGGCCGAGAAGGCAGCGAAATGATGTATATAAAGGACATGAGCAAGAAAGTCGGAAGAAGAAAGTGAAAAAGCAGAGAGAAAAGCATAGAGAAAAAAAGAGAAAAAAAGCGAAAAAAGAGAGAGAAAAAGAGAGAGAAAAAGAGAGAAAAAGAGAGAAAAAGAGAGAAAAAGAGAGAAAAAGAGAGAAAAAGAGAGAAAAAGAGAGAAAAAGAGAGAAAAAGAGAGAAAAAAGGAGCAATCTAAAAACAGTCGATAGAGCGGAGCGGTAGCATAAGTCACTGTAGAACATCACTTACCCTTCGATCATAATTCAACATTTCTAAACATTTTGTACCAAGTATAATGCTATTCCTGAAAGTAGACAAAATGAATTAAGATAAAAACCAGAATTAATAAGAGGAGAGTGAAATTTACGAGTTACTGGCAACTTAAAAAGTATATACGAGCATCCAATTAAACACATGAACAATCGTTTAGATTTTTGGAAATAAATCCTAGCCTTCAAAGCATTTTTCTTATTTGATTCAATAATTAAAATCATTTAAACAAGCATGCATACTTCTAAAACACAAATTCAGTGATTTCATGTAACTGCTCAGGAATTTTTAACAGTTTAATCAATTTTCACTAATAAGTTTTACACTGATGGTATAATTCAAATTATAAAAACATCGAATGGAAATTATCTGTCCGAAATCTGTCCGAAATTAACTTTAGTGACAGACATTGCAAAAACCTTCTGGCAATTTCTTAAAATATTTTCTTGCAAGATATTGCATATTATCGGTATGCGGGCATCTACGGTTGAATGCGAGCTACAAAATGGCGGATTGATCATACATTGACAATATGAAACTTTCATTGAAGAAAAGTCTTCATAGTGGGCAGCTCACAGCAGCAGACAAACAATTTTGACCTAAGATAGCACTTATAAGCGGAGACATAGCATATTTAGGAATTTTTTGTCTGACACTCATCAGGGTATAAACATCAGAAAACGACTTAAGGTAAAGTATTCTTCCCTCGTCAAGACAAACATCAAACGAATGTTAAATTTTGTTACAATTTAGGCCAACAGCAGTTAACAACTCAGGATTTGCTGCGATCCCTAAACGGAGAAATACTGGGTGGCAATGTCAATTAAAAATGATCCATCAACGTATAAAAAACACGATTCACTATACCTATGAAATCCATCAACAACTTTTAGATATTTCTGAAATTCCTTTTTGCTTATATGTTCTAGCATTCTTGCGTCTACCAGACATTCTAAAAATGTGCTCTGCAAAAGAAGCAATTTATTACTCAAAACCTCTAGCCTCTTTACATATCTGTGTTTATGTAAACATACACCTAGCCAAACGCTCAAAGATTATTTCCAACCTACACTAGCTACATGTAAAAGATATCAAGCATAAAACTATATCCTGTATAACAAAACTACTAGTTAACTTGATGCTTTTTAGAATAAGAATAATTATTATAGCATATATACATTTTGCTACCTTATCGTCGAGAAACAAATGCTGTCAAAAGATCAGAATCATCAAATCAGATAAATATGAAATTTAATCTACATATCTTGCTCCAGGTTAAAAAGCATCTAACAAATCCTATTTGTGTTAGCATCATTACTGTTATGTTTTTACTATAAACGGCTCAAACTAGATAAGTCCATTCTCTTTTGGGTCGTGTTTATTGGTGCATTGTTTGAGTGTTATTATTCTAAAACGAATTATACGAATAAAATTGAATTAAATTGAATATAAGTTAGCTAAACAAGAATGGAAATGGAGCAATGTGTGACCAATATCAAAACATGCTTCAAATGCGCAGCCAAGAAGCCAGACCTACCCTATACTGACTTAGTCCTAAACTTGGTAACCATTCGTGTGCAATCCAGAAATGATTCATATCTCCAAAAACCAACGACTGAAAAAAATGGAAAGAAAATCTTTTCCGATACGGTCCAATACATATTTCATCGAGAAATAACATAAATTTTTTTATTTCATATCAAATTCGAGGATCTAAATCGTACATAACGCATTTAATGGTATCGTTGAATGATGTAGGCCCGACAAGAAAGGGTTTTTAGGCAAATGATTGATATCAAAATGATGGATAAATCTGTTCTAATACCAGTACAACTTTTTCTCCGAAGCATACTGTTAAAGAGTATAAGTGCTCCGCTCCCTAGTAAACGGGGTGTTACCCCCACCCCTTTTTACAAAACATAGAAAGAGTTCTCAACATCTGGTACTTTTCATTTGCTTTATGAGAATATCGGTGGCAAATTCTATGAGCATGCCGGAAAATCAGTAAAAATTCGAAGCGTTTCGTAAAAATCTGCGGATTTCTTTCTCCAACCAGGAGAGCTCTCGACAATATCTGGTCTTTAATAGAATAGATTCAAATTACACTGAGATTTTCCAAATTGATAGGAAATCATGAAGTTTGGTTCTTTAGTTTAGAAGGTTTTATGTCAGATAATAACTATTGCTAGCTTACCGTTTTTGCAGTCGGTGGTGCCATTGGAGATGTGACATTAACCATTTCATGAATAGCCAGTCGAAGTTTGAGTCTATGTAGAGGGTTGTTAACACCGATTTCGTGTTGGATCTCTGTATCTGACAAAGCCTGAAACACAAAAAAATGCGTTAAATATGTGTGTAACTCGTCAAATATTTCACAATATTTTAGTTTTGGTACGAGTAATGTTTGGATTGATTTGTTAAAACACACATTAGTAGTGCTAAACCTTTATTAGGAGGTTGGAATAAAAGAACAAAAATGCATGGGCCTATGGCAACAAACGGTCATCAAGGTGGGAGCAGCTGATATTAAGGAGGCTTTCTGAGTTTTGGAGTTGCTTATCACACAATTATCGATTATCAGTCTATATGCCTGGAGCATAGAACGTCTGATGGCAGCTATTGAAGGGACTATATCCCGTCAGTCAACAGTTCAGAGTAAACAATAGGATTTGCAGGGCATTGAGGATTAGCCGTTTGGATACCTAATAATAGGTCTATTGTGGAGTCCAACCAATGGGAAATTTAAATGGCCAACGAAATGCATCGGGACATATTCCCTATAAGCTAACTACGGTAGAAAATAAGGACATTTCTCAAGTTATTGCTTAAAGAGTAGTCCAGGAGAATTTACGAAGAGAAAAGGGGTTCAAAAGAGGTCTGTCCGGAATAGTAAAGTTGTGGGTGAATTTCTTACCGACATAATGGATCCACTTTTGACGTTCGCTCGACAAGCAGCAATATACCAGTCTGGTAATTTCAGCCACAGCTGCACAAAATACAAAACACGACACGTTCAACGTTAGTAGTAAAAAGGCAGAAAATTATCCACCGCAAATTAGAAAAATCCCAACTTTTAAAATTGAAGAACAGATTGAAGCTAATCCTGAAAATAACTGGAGAGCGAGATAGCTGCTTCCATTCTTATTAGAATCAAATTCTCTTTATTTACAGCTAAACATTTTACTGCTTCTTTTTGCTGCTTACAGGGTTTAAAAATGTTAACTTGTTTGGTTAACAAGAATGTAAATTAAATGAAAAACCTGACATTGCTCCAGCGTACAGTATTATGAGTAGTCTTGCTTCCATTAATATCATTCCTATACGGGCTTGTTAATGTGACATGCATATAGCTTATATGGTTTATACACAGGTGTAGTAAGTCGAGATATGGGTGCGATTCAAATATTGTAAATATAAATGACTTAAATTGTAAATATGAATCAAAATACAGTCTCTAAAAGGAGTCTCTCATTTCGTAAACGTAAGCCCATTACACTACACCTAACGGTGGCTCTTGCAACAAACTTCAGATTTTTAACATTACCTCTAGCCATGCAAGGATCGTTGGTGCATTCCAAGATGCAAATGGAGTCCTTGAATGGATGACATCTTCTAGAAGCTTCTGTTTTATTCGTCTCTCTGCGTCCCTTTGCCCATCATGATCAGAATTAAGGACGGATCTTTCCAGCAGCATACTGGCATCTTTCGTGCGTAGCTTTGATTTGCTTGAAAATATTCGGCCTAAAGAATTCTTCAGTCCACGTTTGCTATTCCGTTTTGCGATGGACTCCATGCTACTGCTTAAGCTACTGGGGCTGGAGGAAAAGTCGAAGCCACTCCGGCTGCAAAGCAAAACAAATTGTGTTTATCGCTGTAATAGCGAGAAAACAATATACAATGGATCCTGATAAAACGAACCCCTGATAAAACGAACTTCCCAGTATAACGAACGTCCCGGTATAACGAGCTAAATGTCTCTGGTCCCTTAAATCTGCATAACAAACCCCTCATAAATTCTCTCGGGTAAAACGAATTCCGGATATAACGAACTCTCGTTATTACAAACCAAATTTTAAGTCCCGTCATCATAACTATCCTCGACATAACGAACTTTTCAAAATTTATTCATCTGCTAATTTCAATTATCTATTTCTGGTATTTTCATTTTCGAACATTAACCATTGATAATATTTGAATTCAGCTATATTGAATGGAGGAAAATGTGCACAGAAGTTTGAGAGAGCCTAAAAAAATACAAGGAAGGTGTACTGCGAAAAGACCCAAAAATATTGTTTTCCCAGTTTAATGATCTCCCAATATAACAAACTATTTTTAAATTTCAGGAATTTCGATTTCAACTTTTTTGCAATATAGATAAATAGGCCATAATGCTCCTTAATCAGACAAAATTAACATATGAATACCTACTTTTATTTAGCAACAAAACAAACATGATAAAACAAACAGAATTATTAGCATACATATTACAAGTGCAGTAAATGGTACTCTAATAAGCACAAAATATGGTAAATTTTTTTCAAATAATCATATAATAATAACATATATTTATATATATGCTGTATTACTTATTACAAAGGTAACATAGAATTCGACCAAACAAATAACAGATTGTGAAAACCGAGATCGCGCAAGTTACCCCACACCTCCGCCATAGCTCCCACAATCTTCTTCCTTTCCAAATTCAAAATTCCATCCATCGTTCAATATCATACTACACGAATATTTGAAACAACTAAAATTAAAAATTGCTGCCTCTACAATATATGGAGCATATGAGAGTTACCTTTCTCTATCCGGTTCAAAATTCGCCCATCCGGGCACACTAAGTCCCTGAGACTGTGCATTGTCACCACCGCTTTCCGTTGAATCCGACGGTAATGATCCAGGCGTGTCCGGTGCTCTACCTTCACCTTCTAGCCTCTCTTGCGATCTTCCTACACGAAGCTGTAAGTCAACATTAACTTTAAAATATCGGCTGACCAAACTACATCTTGAAGACAAAATGACTGGATGATAGTTGTCAAAGCTTCTCACTTTTGTTTAGAAATTTGACGGTTAGCAACTTTTGTGGATTGTTCATAGTTTTCTCAATAATTGCCAAGGGGAAAACGATAGTAGACCTGCTGCCACAGAGATCTTCAAATTGCAGCTCGAGCAAAAAGTCATTCTCATTTCCAGTTCTATCTTTTATTTACTGGGAACTATAGGGTATTTCATAGTACTGGGAACTTTTATCCGATTTCGACCAACCATGTATATAATTTTACGAAAAATGTTTTGCTGTTGATGTTTTGTCATTCATCCTTAAATGGTAAATGCACATACGGATAATTTCTAAACATTCAAAATACAAAAAAAAATTCAAATGATTTAGAATACATTTAGAGCAACGATTTCAAATCTTACCATAAGGGGCCGCGTATCCAGCGGGTCGTGACTGGTGAATGGAAATGCAGTGCCAGTTTCTGTCGCGTCATTTGAAGCCTGGGAAAGAAATTCAATCAAACCGAGATAGAAAATTTAGATAGGTACCAGATCATTTCATCCTAAATTGAAAAATCACCGTTGCTTCCAAAGATTATGTCCCACTCTTTATGTTAATAAGAATGTTTACAAAAATTGGAAATGTTAATAAGAATTGGATATGGTAGACAAAATGTTAATAAGAATTGGAAATACTATGGGTTATAGTGTAGAAAAGACAGAAAAGAACTTTGCAGCACAGAATTTTCTTTTTTCCACATTCCTCGCAAGTTGTTGTACAGTTTATTGAATAATAAAAAAAACATCATCTATTTCCTCTTTTTTCTGATATCAAAGAAAGAAAAGAATTGAAGGGATTTTATATAAAATTTTTATCATAAAAAACTCAAATTGCTTTTGAGGATGGCAGCGTCAATTAAAAAAACTTAAAACCTCCAGAATGGCCCCTCCTTCCCTTCTCCAGCCCTATGAGATTATAACTCTTCCAAAATAACAATATTTTCGTCTCTTTAGTTAGAATAATGTTTCAAGCTGGAGGGGGGGGGGGGGTCTTTTAATATCTTTAATTGTAGAATGAAGGGTGGAATCAATGGCTGACTGGAACAGCCTGATTAAAGTAAGCTCGAGTCAAAAATAACACTACCTTGCGCCTATTGTAACTATCACCAGAAAACCGCCTCGTCCTGTCTTCAGGTCGCATCAGTGAATGGTCTGACGCCGCAGTGGATGATGTCACGCTAATTTCATCCAAGCTGCTTGTCTCGCTGCCAACCTGGCGTTCGATCTCCTCCGCTCTTAGCTCAGTAGTGCGATGCTCCACTTGTAAAAGGCTGAAAATGAAGTGACTTTGTTAAAACTTTGACTGACTCTATGGATCAAGATCTATGATCGGCCAGACCTTTGGCCTTAAATGTGAAAATTAATATTTCTTTTAAGCTGTGAATTACAATAAAAGCCAAAGGTCTGGCCAAAGATCACTAAACCTTGTACGCCTTTGGGAAAATCTTTTGTTTTTGAGAAAATTTCCAAAATGTCCTTTATTGTTCAAAAAATTTTGTGCGTTTTTGGAAATGAGTGATAGACCCTTGATAATATCTTCAGATTGCACAATGATGTCTAGAAACCAAGATCACATGTTACCACAACTCTTAAGGCCGTGAAGTCGTATATACTAAAAAGAGTTAACATATAAGAGAAAATAGCTTGATACTTACGCTAATTCCTTATTGATTGCATCTAGTTGCTGTTGCAGTACGTTTGCAAGGTGCTGCGCATCCCCAGAAGACAGCGACTCCAGCGCAGCGTCATCTATTTTTGGCACTTTGGGTAGCCCAAGGTCTTGACTCTTCAATGAACTTCGCTCGGACTTTACACTTTCCGCGTCATCCTCGTTCACGGATACGGCATCAAACGCTTGCGCTACCGTGGAAACAACGGTGGCCTGCGTGAGTTTCTCCCACTCCTGTTCGTTAATAGTTAGGATTTTCGTCGGGTCTCCCTCAAGGCTACGCACCCGGGCCCGTTCTTCTCGTTTTTTAACTTTCTGCTCGTCTGTTAGAGGCTCTCCATTACTAGCCTGCGTTCGCAGAGTCAAAAGCCTATTTTGTGAACCCTATAAAAAGATAAAAGTATTTGAAACGTTTGCAATGTTTATCCAATTCACTAAACAAGAATGGACCGCTGCATTCAACATATAAATATAAACAGTTGGCAAACATCTTTCTCCTTCTGAGGATTGAGCAATGGAACAATTTTCCTAATGAGCAAAAAACCGCACCGCTGTTAGAAATACTTAAAAACTTGTGACTCGCCTTATTAGTCACCAGCTTTCTGCTTTTTCTAATGTGAAGATGTTTTTGTATTTTTAGAAAAAACTTCGTGAAATAGAATTATATTTCCTAATAAGTTATTGTATTACATTGAAACAAAACCCGTCATGAGGTAGACCACATAAATAGCCTGATAATGTTAACACAACATGAGCATTACAGGTTAGAATAATAATGGAAAAAAGTAGAAAAATATCGGGTCATTTAGCTTTGACTTTTCCGCTTATGAAATGTCTAAGTAGCAAATTTTTCCAACAGATGACAAAGAGTGCTTTCTCGCCAGGTCACTTACTAAACTATAAAAATGTTCTTGACCTTGCATGCGACAGTCTTTTAAAAACTATGCAAACTAGAATTTAAATATTAAAATTATCAATGAGGAAAATCAACTCACTTTTTCTAACTGTAAGCTTTCCAAAGCTCGTTTAGTTCTATCCAGCTCTTGTGTGATTGCATTCTAAAAGAAAAATATCACATCATATGCGATTAATCGACGATAACATGGTCAAAAGTCAAATCATATGCGATTAATCGACGATAACATAGCCAAAGGTCAAATCATATGCGATTAATCGACGATAATATAGTAAAGGTGAAGCAACTGAAATACTTAAATACAAATTTGCAATATTTGCTGAAGATAGCAGACAAAATATGAAACAGAGTCGCGAGACCATAAAATTTAATGAAATACACGGACTACAAAGAGATGAGGATGTAAACAAACGTGTCTTGACATGTTTACTAAACTGACGCTGGAATATCACAAGACACAGGAAAGCTTTAAAATTCTAACCTCCGAACATCCAGTTTTTAGCTTTCTGCATTTGTAATTTTTGCAAAATATTAAAAAACAAACAAATCAAATTTCCCTTCAAAACACAACTTCATACTTTTTTAGACCACAAAATGTTTTTTATAACAAGTTCTCTACGCAGGTCGGAAAAAATAAGGGGCAAACACGCAATCAATTTATGTTTCGTTCTTACATGTTTTGCTAAATAATGTGGTTTTAATACAAAACAAGTTAATGTATAATCTAGACAAACAAAATATCCTCCTTATTAGCAAAATAATCATACGGTGCCCAACCTTTTCTTCCAGTGTTGACATTCTTTCTTTCAAATGCTGCTGAAGGCGCTCATTAGACTCTCGAAGCAACTTATCCACTCTTGCTTGCAGCTTCGTACTGTGCTCTTCCATAGTCTTTTCACGTTGGCGTAACTAGAGAAAAACAAGCCAGTTTGTCACGTGAACTGTGCTCGAACGCATGTGTGTCCAATGGAAGACATGGGGGTACTTTGAGATCTATCTTAGTCGTTTTGTACACAAATTTAATGGGCAAAGCAGAAGATTTGGTCTTGGGGCTGTAGCAGTAACACTGGAGGTATCACTTTTTAATACATTTTAGAAGTTTTGAAAGATTCCATAAAGAGCGCTAAATAATGAATCGAAGGATTTTAGTAACTGCTCGGTCAGCTTCAGTGTTAAAACTCTAATAAAACAAGGAACATACTTCAAAATTAGAAATAAGGGTATACCGCGTTTTATTGTTTACTGTTGCTGCAAACATGCTACTTGAAGGGGAAAACGCTACAGCGCATGTCTTCAAAAGTAATATCGGTTTAATATCGGTCAGATGAAAAGTTAAAAAGATAGGTCAGGTTTCAACCGACAGAGGAGGTGTGCTTTTTGTGAGGTCACAACCTAAAGCCCTGGTAGCAAAGGATGTATCTAATGTGAATCTCTTTAAGATGATTTTCTCTTTTACCTTAGTTAATTCTAAAGTAAGCTCTTCCTGCTGTGTTTGTAATTGCTGCAACCTCTCTTCTGCCGTAAAGTTCCTCTCTTCAGCCTATACGGATGAAAACGAGATCTTTACAAGAAACAAAAACATGAATCGACGAATTAACTGTCATGAAATAATTTTCCAGGCACAGAAGATTAAACAAGACAGAAATAAAATAAATTAAAAAAAATAGTGAAGATCATACGCAATGAAAATTGACTGCATTTGACTCAATTTAAATTTTTTTGTGAAAGTGTGCAGCTATATAGTTTGGATCCAATAGCAATGAATGATATTATAAACATAGCACTTTCAAGGGGGACATGATAAGTATTGCACATAATAATGATAAGAGCCTGTTAAAAATTAAAAATCCTAGAAATGTCGATTGACCTGGATAAAATTGCAATGCAACTGCAAGGTCGTATAAGCAAACGCAGAACTAAACAAGGCAAAGTGTGAATAAAGACAACATGAAAAACTATCAAGTTTGAATAATTGTCTATTTCTTTAATACTGGTTGAAAGTATCGCTTCTTATTGTTTCTGGTTACTAGAATCGTCTGGTTTTACCCTGTCGCCATTAGGTCGAGCGTCAAGTTTCTAAATAACAACTAGAATAACGTATTCCAGGTGACACGTGCTTTGATAATCCTGCAAAGCTGACTGATATCAAAGACTTTAGAATCTGGACGTAACCCACGGGTAATTAAAACCAAGCCAAATCTGTGGTTTTTAGTGGAAAATATTTAATAAAATCACAGCGCTAGACGGCGATGCCATTATCAGTTTATGGGCTTAGCGAGCAAGTTATGAATACCCAATCCCTTCAGGCGACAAACACAGTGAAGATGTCTCTGACCTCATTTAAGGCAGCCACCCTATTGGCAAGCTCTTCCTCAATCTTAGGTAAAGCCTCAGCCTTTTCCTGCAGCTGGTGAAATCTTTGTTCACAAAACGACAGCTGCTCTTGCAAGTTGTTTATCTTCTCATCTTTCTGTAATGACAAATTAGTAGGAAATTAAACCCCACTGCTCACAGTCAATCGTTAGACCTTACACATGTGCAATCAATTTTCATCAATAGAAATACGTGTTTGTGTTCTCTTGGCAATCTCCTTGCAACAGGTAAAAAACTGTGATGATCACAAAACATTTTCATGAGCAAGTAAAACTTCTCTTTGAGGCAGTAACTCTTAAAATCTTAAAATAATTCACTTTAACTCATCAAGAAATTCTTCATAATATGATGACTTCAAATGTTTTTGCCAAGAACAGAAGGACATTCTCATAAGCATAAAACACTTTTGCAAAATACCTCCGCCAGATATGTTACTTTATTTGTCATTACCATAAATTGGTTGAGATCTCGCCACACGAGTACAGGTTTTTTTCTATCCAATCACTGCAATTTGGTCTTAGTTCTAAACTTTATGAACCAAGCGAAAATTACAATAATCTGTGAGCAAACTTAAAATCTTTCATAGGCCATACCTTTCATGGGTCATTTTACAACATATTTGCCTAATTTCAGAGGTATTGCATGATGTTCGTTCGAATTATTTGAACAAAAAGTAAAAAACTTAAACATTTCTTAAGGGCTTTGTGAATGATAGAATAAACAACAAATCGATGAAAAAAACTCCAATAAAAATTTGGCTGACACAAACCTGTGCTATAGTCATCTGGAAGCTCTTCAGCTCGGTCAGCGTGCGTTCGTTACATTCAGAAGAAGATGCCAGTTCATTTTGTGAGCGTACATAGCGCTTCTCTAACGTTATTATTCTTTCCTCCATGTCGGCTTTTTGCGCTAGAACCTAGGGTAACAAATTATGTTTACATCGGATTTGTAACCTATAAAAACAATCATAGTGTGTAGAAAATCAGATGATTAAGTCCAATGTTTATCAACAGATTAAATTCTTTTTTAATATTGACATTCAAACTTGTTTTTCTACATTAGAGAGCATCAAGATTTCCGAAAAAAATTGCTGTTTCTGTTTTTAGCTGCTAAACAAGCTGTACCCTGAAATTTCTAAGTGACAGAATATGAGACACATGAAAGTAAATTGGCACAAGTAGCAAAACTCTTTGAACAAGTCTTTCAGAAGTTGACGGAAGTGTGTTGGTATGCTGCCAAACTGAGCTAGAATTACTGAGATTGCAAATATAAACCACGGATATAAACTCGTACTTAGAATGCTGATCGATATAATGAGCTGCTTCCAATCCAGTTTCAAGCGGGCTTAGATAACTTTAAACAGACTTTAAAACTGATTTTAATTGGTAAACTGGGAAATTAATGTTAGCCGCAATTTTTGCCATATGCTGAAGCATGGTGGAATTTTGCAGCCGTTGAGAATGAATCATAGTCTGGACTACTAGACAGATTGAATCTTCTTCAAGTTGTGGGCAATATCACAGGGTGGATACTAATAGATTAATGATTCACTTCCAAAAAAATTTTAAGAGATGCTGTTTGCATAAACATTGTAAACGAAAGAGCATTAGTAATTTGTTGATGAACAAATCATTGGAATGCTTGGGTCATCCTTCGATTTTTATGTCAAAAATACTTTCAAAAAATATGTCGAAGTCAAGCAAATAGAATGAGAAAAAACATGATTTAGAAATTTTCAAATTTTGATGGGTAATCCAGTATTTCGAATGTCCATATACACGAAAACATTTTAGGTTCTTTTGAGATTTCGAGATAACAGACGTCAACTGCACATCGGTGTGAAAAAAGATGAGCTTGAATGCAAGCCTCTTTAATATCTTGCAAGCAAACCAGTTAGTGCATTCTTGCTAATGAAACTAAGCATAAAATACAACCAATGGAATAGGAGAATACCCATGGCTAAATGTTTTTCAAAGATAGACAGCAGCCCGAAACAAAGACATTTTGATAGATGGGTGTAGTTTCATACGTAACAAAAACATTAACGAAATGGCGGGATTTGAATCATAAATTCATCTGCACTTGAGGCAATAACAACTTAGAACCTATATACATTAAGTCAAATGCTAATATAAATTCGTTGAAAAAAGCCAACCAACCTCCTCGATATCCCGCTGGAACTTCAACTTGGCCTCGTGAGCAGAATTGAGCTGTCGACTAGCCATTGCCAGTTGTTCCTCAAGCGTATTAACTCGGTCTTTTGATTCTTTACAGTCTTTTCGGATCTAAACAAAATAAAATTACTTTACTCGTTTCTGCGTCTGGATAAAATTGAAAAAGTAAATTTAATTTTAATATGCTTGTAGAATCTTAAAAAGAATCTTTTTTGCACCGGCAACCCCTTTTCGAGAACAAGTTATCTTTGTAAGTACATTAAAACTACTTCATGTTCGTTGGCTTGAAATTCAAATTTCAAAAATTCCACAAATAACACCCTGGTTATTCCAAGTTAAGGGTCAGTACATACATCCAAAACACAGGATACTTTGTAGAGCGCACTTTAAGAGCTTGTTAAGGAGTGTACATTTTTAAATATCAAAATTTGTTCTAAGAAACCAATCTCATTTACGATACCTTCTCAAGATCACGGTCCCGTTGATCTAACTTATATTGCATGTCACTAAGCTCCTCTTGAAGGTCCTCATTTGTTTCTGCGGTGGCGGGGCCGTTAGTAATCTAAGATAAACAAGTCTGGAATGTGAAACCAATACAGTGCATTAACATGGCCATATAAAGGCGAATTATCAACCATATACTTCTTGGAAATGTAACACAAAAACGTAAAGAACACAAGCTGGAGATATAGTTGACGACTTTGCACATAGAACAATAACCTGAATGAAAATTACTGTGTACCAGTCTATCATGAAGGGCTTAGCACCGTATAGGCAGAGCTGTGCACGCTAATTGGTGTATAGAATAGAACGGTTCTCAGTTGCTTATCCGAGTTTCAGGCTTAATGAAACTGTTTTGATGATGATCATCGCCTGATGATTGCATTATGCGTGAAACTCGGAGTAGCAACTGAGAACCGCCCTGTTCAATACACCAAATAGTTAATTATAATCTTACGTCCCTTTTTATCCTCAAGCTTCCAAATTAAGAGGGATAAATAAAAAGCTCCCAGGAATAAGAAAGCATGAAAAATAATGAATAAGAGAAAGGCCACACAAAAAGGGAAATAATAAATGTATAAATAAAAACAAATACATAGTCGCTAAATATTTATTGTTATTCCAGTATGATAATTCTGGATGGAGAGTACATACTGAATAATCAAAATGTAATAATAGACAACAAGCAAATGTCATTTATAGTTATAACTTTAGCGTTTCAAACTTAAGACTATAAAAGTTCTCTGACTTCCCTGTCTATATCTACTATCACCAAAAGGCTTCAATTAAAATTGAGAGAAATTCGTACCGAGGAAGCTGTATAGCTGTCGTGTTTTTTAACTGTTTCTAGGAAAATCTCAACCTTTAAAAGCTCTTTTTTTTATTTGATTGCAACTTTATCCAAAACTATAAAAAACATCTAAACTAAATTTTCAATTAACATTTAATTGGCAAAGACAATTTGAAAGTGATAAATAATTTAAAGAAAAATTTGTTTATCATTTGTCATTAAAAAGTGTAGCCTTTAACGGAAATTGCGAAGTACCTTTCCACCATCTTGATTATTTGCTAATGATCTCTGGCGTTCACGTCTCTCCAGCAATTGCCTGTTCTCTTCTCTTAGTCTTTCAATCTAAAGGAAATGAGAACGATTTACATTTCAGCAAAGTATTCTTCGACGTCGGCATATTGCCTGGTGACATGACCAGCATTGATGAAAATGCCATTTTAAACAAAGATACTTTTTAAGGATTATCGTACATTATGAGCGCATGAAAAATATAAAAACACAATAAAGCCTGGTGTTTAGGCCCACTACAGCCATTTCCCTAGATTTTAAGCTATTATTTTACGCAGGAGGGTTTATGCTTATCATAGAAAACAAAGCACAGTCACGATGTACAGCGCTTCAATTTGTGCCCATACATGCTGCTTTTCTACGTTACGCTATTTAGTTGTTTATTTCTTCCTCTCGCCTAGACTCTTTTGCTAATGCTTAAGATACTTTCCTGACGAATGAAAATCCAATTATAGTAGGCTGAACATAATTGTAACCTCGTAATAGTTTGACCTCGTAATCATACGTGTATAAGTCGTATAGTTCTTTAGTATGAAGCTCAGTCAATCGCTAACCTCACACACGAGTCGCACGTTATTCTTCTAATCGCCTTTCTCTCACAAGTATCAGGATTACTCTAGAGTTATGAAACACAATATATCCTAGAACACAATTGGGGGGGGGGTTGGTGGGTTGGTTTGAGAAAGCCTAGCATGAAAACATATCTTTGGTTCTAATCACGTAAAAGTATTTTATTACCTCTTGATTTGACAAGGTGAGTTCTTCTTCGAAGCTTTTGGCTTTGTCTAAGGCAATCCGTAATCTTTCTCGAACCTGCAAAAGAATGTTTGCATAATTCTTTCTGAGCATCTTCAATTTTCCGTGTAAGAATAAAAGAAAGAATTACAATCTTCTTGCGTATGATCGATCCAGAGTTTTTACTCAAAGGGATATTTCTAATGCCTGCCAAAAGTACCCTGGAACATCCAACAATTTGCATTGCATTTCATATCTTTCATTCCTTTCCCGAAAAAAATTTTTCCTCCGTCCCCTTCCCTCTAAAACAATGATGATATTTAGAGAAATATCATAAAAGAAGCGCAAAAGAAAGTGCTTCCTAAAAGTATAACCCGTTTGATAGTAAACCAACATTGTACAGTAGGGGAGAGGGGATGATTGATTTTGACCTTGGAAACTGACGTCAGTGTTCCAAGACTTTTGGCAGCCATTGTTGCTTGTATTTGGGAGTGAAAAAACCCGAAATGTTAAAAAAAACTCAATTCAATCTTTCTACTGCGAAAAAAACTTTTTTTTGAAGCATTTCTTGGAGTCTGCTGAGACACATTTATGTTAAAAGCAAGTGATTATAAAAAGAAACACAAAATATAGCAAATTGAAAAATCCGATTTTACGCTAAGAGAAGCAGGCACATTCGGATAACAGCCCCTTTAAGTTAAGAAAAAGGAGAAGAAGGATGAAAAGAAGAAAGCGATGAAGAAAGTAAGAACGAGAAGAAAAGAGAAAGAAGAAGAAAAATAAAGAAGAATAAAGAGACGACGAATGAGAAAAAGAGGAATATTCAATTTCCCTAAGAAAAGATTGACAATCTACAAAATGCGAACTGACTTAATTGAAAAACAAAGAATGCATCTAAGAAGCTGTTACCTTTTCATCCAGTGCTTTGTGATGTTCGAACAGAGATTTAAGCGCTTTTAGAACTTCAACTTCTGAAGACACTCCCGCAGATGTCTGCGCTTGTCTCTTCACTACAGTCATTCGTAGAGATCGTTCATGCCTCGACACTAGGCATTCAAGGTGTTCCAAAAGAAGCTAAAATCGAGCGATAACAAAAAAAGTAAAACTCATGATTAATCTTTGGTTCTTTCGTCGTTGAAATACGTCGAGAGGCGTTTGGAATGTTTATATTCTTCACTATTGTGTTCCGATAAAACAGTTTTGGTACAAGTAAAGTCTTATTGTAAACTGAGACTTAGACATAAAACAGCCTGGTTCTAAACAGTTCAGTCCGACCAACCAAAACAGAAGCAATTCAACTATTATCCGCAACAAGATGATGCTAAGAAGTTAACAGCAAGGTATGCAGATAGCACAGTGCCATGGATCATTGATCAAAATCCTGATGGTTGCTTTGCATTGGCACATGGTTGTTCAACCATCGTTGGCTGTTCAAGAAAATTGACCAATGGAAATCGGGGTTTCAGCCCTATGCATGTGATCAGTTTGCTAAAGGTGGCCAATCAAATCAGTGACTGAATCTCATGGAGTCAAAACATGTGCATTGAAACGAGCTACTGAGCATACAATTCGGCTTCAAACACGGGGAATCACCTAATGGTTGAAAGATGTTTAATTCTTTGCTTTTATTCGACTTTTTTGCTTAGACTGACAGTATTTAAAATTTACTTTTGAGGCTTGTGATGGCCGACTTCTGTTCATTTGAGTTTCTAAAAAACCACCTGTACGCTTTCCGCCTTTTTGAAAAGTACGGGATTCTTCATAGAGCTAAAGAAAGTGTATATTGTGCAAAGTGGTGTCTTTCAACAAGAAAATCTCGCTTGGCTTTATTCAATACTCATATAAATTTAGAACAGAGGCAAAAAACTAGGTGAAACTTTCAGGCCATAAAAAAGTGCAGGACATCGATTGACTTAACACGGAATAAATCTTTAGGGTCTTAAATTTTTAGGGAATGTTTGTCGGGTCTTAAACTTGAAAACAGGCCTAACCTTAAAATGCGTCTTGACGCAATTCGATAGCCATTAAAATGGCCATTGGCTGGACTATACAATACCTATTGTTACATATCCAATCAGCAACGTAAGGCTGATTCTGAACAATTGCTCAATCAGAAACTCGCTACGGAGCTTATTTTGACTCTGAACGGTTGACTGACAGGCATGACGCCCTTAACACAAAATACTACATCATGACACACCACGAAGTGGACGACCATGAAGTGAAGTGGACTATGATACTGACCTTGATATTGCTTCGTTCTGCTTTAAGTTCAGCTACTTCCTCGTCACGTTCTGTCAGCTTTTCTCGCATTTGGAAGATTTCTTTAGCCATGGTAACAAATTCCTGGAAAAGATCGCAGGTCACATAACACTCCCAAAATGCGCAGACAACCTGGTAATTGGATTGTTATGTCTTAACAATGAATAACTTTCAACGAGAAGAACATACTTGAAACAAAATTCACACGAAGCTCCATTAATTATCTTCCTATGTTAAAGATGGCTTACTGCTACTCCAGCGTGGAAAGATGACCTTTATTTAAATTGATGGCAACAAAAGTGGCAGAAGATTATAAAAATAGTTTATTTATGAACCAGATAGTCCAGTTCACCGAAAACTTCTCGAATGATTTCTATTCTCTCTTAAGAACATATTTCTCACTAACTGCAAGTGATTCGAAGATTCCTTTCAAAAAACCCTGCATAATGTAATGTCAATAAATGCGCGGAGTCGAATACGATGCCAGTTGTCATCCTGATTCAAGAAATGATAATCATAAACCCATTGATAGAACTATGCCTATGCTACCCTCCTTGTCAAAAGCTATGTTACTCTGTTGCATGCTTAAGGTAAGATCAATAAAACGCTTTCCGTACAGTATAAGGTGGGCGATTGAGAATAGGGAACATAACTACTGAGTGTTCAAATACTTGAGATCAGTGCGTAAATGCAAATAATGTGCCACAGGGCAATTTTTGTTCCACCACGATAGACAAATATGATTCCAACAAATATTCCGGGGGGGAGGGGGGGGTTGCTGGGTATCAACAACAAACCATGGCACATACGTGGTCGGATGACCCATATATAGTGGCTGTTTTCTATCACAGAGATGTGATAGAGGCTGTTTCTTACCAATGTTGTTGTTAGAGACAAGGGGGTGGGGTGGCAGTATTGTGCTATACGCGTATTGGTAAGTGAGCACTGAACATACCTCAGCCATAGACCAGTTTGGTTGGCGGAGCCTATGTGATGTAGTTTGCATATCTTCATTGTTGCTGGAAATTTTAAGTGAATCCAAATTGCCAAGCTTTTTCAGCAACTGCTCTCTGTCTAATTTCGTCTATGAAAAAAGAAAAAGAATACAGAAATAAGCCTTTGATATCGCAAAACATATAGACAGATCGGAAACCTAGCATACTTGAAGAATTATAGCATCCGGTCTTCTGTGCCAATTTTAGAAAAATTTAACATGTTGAAAAGTAAATACTGGGGCGTGGAATGAAATAGTTTGAATCAAGGTAGCTTGGATTAAGAGGGGAAAATGCAACCGGTCAGAAATGAGGAGATGATAATAATAAGGAAAGCAGCTGAGATTCATTGCAGTTTAATAAAGATAACGAATTATTTAAAGCTAATTAGAGATTAGACAACTTTTTTGCTATCAATAGAGACAATAATAAACACAAGTGATTTATTTCTATTTATGTACAATAAAAATAGCTATACGTCATAATTAGACCTTAAGTAAAGATAAACTTTTCGAGGGAGGCAGTTGGGGGAGCATGATAGGATGTATCTTGAAGGTGTTTCAATCTAGTAAGAGAGAACCTCCGGCGGACGACCCTGAGACAAAAAGCACCCTCTGATCTGAAGGCGAAGCCGAAGATCTAAAAGCTTTGGGTTAGTGGTAAATGAGTTAACTAACTTCTAGGAGCATGAAATTGTGTGATGTTAACAGGGCCTCTCACTTTTTTGCAAAACAATAGAGCTTTTTTTAAATTCTTATGCTATGAGTGTTAAATTTTCCCTTGCCCCCTCCCCCCCTCCTCACTTTCCAACCTGTGTCAGAGCTCATGGTTAAGTGCACGAAATGGAGGCCACTCATGTTGCATAGAATTAACGTCCAAGGGCATCGACAAATGAATGATTGATTTGCTGGGAACTCTCCTAGCTCAAAAGCCCTTTTTCCTGGTAGAAGCCCCCTTTCCTATATACCTTGAGCAACAGCCCTTACTGGATATTGCAAAGTAAGGCTTCGCTTCGGCAACATCAAAAGCTTGAGGTTTTTTGAGCCATCACGAATTAAGGGCATTGTCAAAAACTCAGGTATCTCGATCAAGATTGTTCTGTGATCCCTGTATTTAGTCCCATTCGTGAATAGAACTTGTCAGTCTTGCTTTATAATTCTTTGCCAAGCTTTGTCACGTGATATTTTGAACTTAAGCTGCTCTAAAGGCAATCTCACCAATAAGTAGTAGTCTCTACCTCAAGATGTTTGAATAAGACGCTTAGTTATTTGGGTGCCTGGGTTCTGTTTTCAACACATCTGCCTGGACGAAAATTAATTCTGACCTCTAAATACTAAAGACACACGACACAAAATTCTGACACGTGTCTGATTACTTTAAATATTGTCAAGTTTTTGCTGGGATTTTTCGTCTGCCATAGCAAAGTGACAAGACACAGTATTATTGGTGACAACATTTAACTCTTCAAAGCTACAGCCTCTTGGTACAATATTGTTAAGAAACCATTAATAAATCTCTAATTCTCTTATTTTAATCTGAGTCTGGGCACGTTCTTAAGTTGTTCTTAGTTTTTAAGAAAATCGAGCCTTGGCGCCCTTATAATGTGTGTTTTTGTTAAATAAAAGAGTGTACACTCTTTTTTTTATAAGATACAGTAAATTTAAGTTTATGTTGACTGTTCTTAATTTACTCGAAAATCTGAGGCTAGATTGTTTTTAATTTGTTCTTAAATTAAGAGGAAGTAACCAGTGCTATTGCTAGCTTTTTCGCTCTAAGGAGGTGTTCAGGCCTCATTTGCCAACAAAGTGAGTGAGACAGCCTTAATTTGCTGACAAATTTGAATATTCACTGAAAAAGCACCCACACATCGCAAAAAATCCTCGATTTTGAGAAAAAACGTTATTCAAAATTGCATTTTGCAGAAGCTCAGCCTCAAATTTTGACCAGTTTTGAGGCTCGTGTTCTTATAAAATTGTTCTTATAAAAAAAAGAGTGTAGTGAATTGGCAAAGGAAAATTCTATTCCATATTTATGCACTCAATTCAGTTCCAAGAAACAAAAGAAAACTTCATAAGGATTTTAAAATATATCAAATAAGCAGATGGACTGTACCGCTATATTCATCCACCTCGATTTTTTGACATGCTCAACGGTAAAAATATTTGTTATTAATCTCTCTACAAACGTTTCACAAAAATAAACAGAAAAAGCTGTGGGGAAATACGATACATACGTACTCTGACGTCACTGGAAAGAGGTCGTGTAGCGATTAATCAAAAAATCTCGAAAACATTTTGTTATGACCAAAGGAAATAAAGATAATGAAATGCGAGGAACAGGTGACTAAGCCTGTTTACGAACGACAAAAAATTGTTCTGAAATTCATGGCAAGGACTGAATGAGGTTGAATTACATTGAATGTCCATGTAATTTACTTCCAATTGAAGCAAGTTATCAACAACTGCAGGAAAGAAATTCAGAGACAAAATTATTTCTCAGTTTGAGTGGTGTCCGATACTAGAGGTGTCCGATACTAGGGTGTCCGCAGCTTTCAAATGATCTTAACAATCATCTATTTCAAGATCTCTATTCATAAATGATTTGCAATGAAAAGCGTTTATCTTGCTTGTCAGCTTAGTATCGTTTCTTGGCTTAAATCGAACATCCAGCCAATTTCTGCTCTACAATTTTATCGAATTTGGGGTACATTATGATATATTGATGCATTCAGCAGAGTGGTTTTCAATGACGTGGTAGATGATTTTTTTACCTATTTTCTTATTTCTTCTATAAAGGTTAAAATTTTTAAGGGTATAAAACACTGACAATGTTTGTATCACATTAACCCCTAGGAACCCCTAGAAAATTTTCCTACTTATTCAAACAAAGTGACAAAAAATCCTGAATTTTTCTTATTAATTCAGTGCTTTAAGGGTGAGGGGGGGGGGTTGCTACCAGCCCTTCACCCTTTCTTCTGCTCCTAACACTTTGCACTTGATTCTAAAAACCGCGCATTCGAAATGAGACTTCTTAGTGAACAAGGATATGCGCGTTCAAAACTCGAAATTGTATTATAGTTGTATGGTTTTGGTAGGGAATTTTTAATGATAACAAGAAGCAATTCTCAAGCAATGAGGACTTTGTTAATTAAACCAAAGCCTAAACAACTGCAATCTTAATGCGCTGGGCCAGACCAGCAGGTTATCAATAAATTGACTGCTATTGAATAAACGCTGGTCTTGCTGGAAAATTCTCACTAACAATCAAAAAAAGAGAACACAAAGAGGAAAGCCAGAAGCGTTCCTTGTCCCGAGCTGATTAATCTTTTGTTATACAGCATTAAAACTGGTTTCTGTTCATAGGGAAGAAAAGAGTTTCCGATTTTAACAGTGCACGATTCCGAAGCAATAACGAGATCCGTGGAGACTTTTGTATTGAAAAAAACAAGTTGTTTATTGAAATGATAGGAATCAAGAGTGCCTTTATTGACTGGGGAATATCGATCTAGAGCTTAGTTGAGTTCTTTCCTTGATGGTGAATGGGGATACGACTAGAATAATAACGTGTGTCTGTAGCTATGGTAAAAAAACAATGTAGGGCTTATGTTAAAAATGCACTGAAAATAATGCTACGGCCAAAGTCAAATGTGGTTCGTTCATGTCAGATACACTTAAAAATGGCAATGAAAAAAATTATCATCGTTTCTACAGGCATCTCATTTCGATATTTCCGAATTCTTCAACTATATTATTCATTATGGTTCACCACGCTGGTCAAAAACAGAACTATGAACCAAGAGAACAAATTCAAAACCTTCCTATTAACCAAATGGAGCCATTAGTATTGAATGGTAATGGCTTAAACAGTGTCGAAGAGCGTTGGTGCACAAGAACAGTTCCATGTTTACCCCCCGGGCCCACTGGACTCGGGCTTGGGGTCTTTACAACATTCAAAATTCGAGAGCAATTTTTACGAAAATATGACTTTTGAAATACTGTGGTTAAAATTGAGAAGGAAAATCTTCAAAAATTATGAATCCGGGAATTGAATATAAATATATAATAGACCGTTTTTCTGACGCATCGGGTATATTTACTTAAAACCTGTGTTCATTTTTCGAAATTTCTCTTCTTTTAATGTGTTAATAATATCAGGCATTATGTTATGGGTCTCCCGTCAACTTTGAACCCTGGGATTCAATAGTTATAAATACTACCCTGCACAAGGGTGTTTTAGAAAATTAGGGGGCGTATCTGACAAGTGAATAGGGGCTGTGACACACCCACTTTCATCAAATGGTCGGCTAAATCTTCAATTGGCTGTTGGTTGGTTGGTAAAATCACCTGACAGTTGGCAAAAATTGCAAATTAATTGTATTCATCCATGCTTCGTCCAGTGGCGGAATTAGGGACTGCGGGGCTCGGGGCCAAAAACATCTGCGTGGCCCTTGTTCTTTACAATTTCTATTCTTTTCTTAGGTGTAGGGCCCTTTTTGGCTATCATAAGCGCGGGGCCTAAGACAATGGCCCCCCGGACCCCCCTTAAAACCGCCACAGCCTTCGTCAGTAAATGTTACTCTTCAAGATAAAGAGATTAATTCAGTTGGCGATTATCTCAAATCATAGAGATTGCTCCTGGCTCTTGAGAGGGTGAAAGAGATGAGGGGGTGCAGACCCAGGATTCTCTAATTGGCTTTAAAGGTTTGCCAAGAGACCGTATGCAGCGTTTTCATATCTCATATCTCAAATCATATTTCTAGTTAAACCAGTTTCCATTGATTTTTAAGGCTTTATTCTCCAAAAAAATTGACTACTGCTGTTTTTTAAACTGTTTTGTTTTTGGTTTTGTCTCATCAATGAGTGTAGGCTTTCAATTCACAAAAAACAAATAGCTGAATAATACTTGGTTTTAACTTTTTTTCTAATAACAAAATCAACTGGTTTTATTGCATCATAACTATGTTTTAAACAACGGAATATTTGCCTGTATTTATCAACATAGAAAACCAGCAATAATTGAAAAGGAAAATGAATTAATACAAAAAAAATTGACCTTTGTTTTTCTATTTTTAAAAGTTTATGACATTTTTAAAAATAAAAAAAGATGGAAGAAAAAGGAGGAGTAGGCTTTAAAACACAAGTGTTTATTTGCAAAATATCCTTTGCATTTTTGGGGTTGATATTTAATAAAGTTATCATGCAAAATCATGCAAATTGTGATATCATGCAAAATCACATAGAGGTTGAACTAGATCCCATTATCTACAAAAAGATTTTCTGAAAAATTTCTCTCTAGAAACTGAATTTCCAACCCCTTCTAGCAATTACCATTTTGCTGTGTCCCTACCAAATGAGCCCTTTATCGGTTCATTTTCACGGCTAGAGATTTTCCCTTTCTGATTCAGAAACAACAAATAATACTGTAAGCACAAAGAAAAGCCTGCTGCATAGAACACTACTCTGGCTTTTAATTATGACTCTTTTAGTTACAATATACAACTTAGCATATAATCTATAATACAAAGTTTGAATATTTCTTTTAGTAAACAAGTTTGATAAGCCAACACCAAACTTTCTTCTGCAGCTGAAGGGAAAAATAAATGTTGATAAACTTTAATGAAAATTTATCAACAACAAATTTCCAGTCTTCTTTTTTAGCTTTTGACAAGCTTTCCTGACAATTTATAATTAGTGACATAGAAACATTTGAGGAATTCAAAAGTAACTGAAATCGTAATTGCCTTACAAAAAATCAGGCATAGAAAAATTTACAGGCAAATTAATTCGCTCTCATGAGCGCCAGAGCAATTGGCTTTGGGTAGGGTTGGTCAAGCAGCAACCTAAAGAGTAACAGATGGCATGCCACCAGAATGTTCCATCCATTTCTTGTTCAATCCCATAACCCTTCTTATTTTCATTGTCTACAAATATCAGTCTTAATAAGCAGTCATGGCTCATTTAGCTTTTTATGGAAGTCGGTTTTGTCAATGTTTTTATCAATGTTCTGAAGTACATTTTTGAATTTCAGAAAGAAATAGTATCATAACATTAGGCAAAACTGCTGTAGAGTGCCTAAAAGAAATGATTTGTCACTTCCATGTAAACAAAAAAACTTATTTATCAAATTTTGATAAGAAACCTTTTGTCAGCAAAATATAGCTGCTATGCTTTGGGTTGAAGACCGCTTATGGTTAACAATTTTGGTGTTAACTTTATGATGGAAATATGCTTGTGATCGTTTGATGACAAGGGTGAAAATAAATTTTTCTCTAATGCTCAAACCCAAATTTCAATAAAAAGATAGGATTGCAAGAAAATTATATATTTAAAAATGTTCAAGATGACGAGTGCATGCTTGAAATGTCATGTTTTCAACAATCACAATTGAATTCATTTCATTTTGATTTTTTATTTATTCGTTATTTGGACAAATTACTGCACCCAACCTACACATTTAATGATATATTCAAAAGCATAAAGAAAAAATATTCTTCAGCAAGCATTTTTTAATAGAAATTTTTCTTCTTCTCTAAACTAAACTGTAACCAATTCTAAGTTATTCAACCCTAACTAAAACCAACAAAAATTATTTTGAAGGAACATTGCAAAATCACCATTAATCTGGAGAGCATTAAGTTTATGACTAACATCTACATAACAAAATTTTGTCACCTTGGATTCTAGAAAGATACAAAAACAAAAAAACTCCAACAACTATTTTGAGAAAAAACACTTGTTTTTACAGATATATATACTTTAAAATTTATATTTAAAATCTAGAGTACCCATTGTGGCTCTGAAAGCATTGTAATAGAAACATCAAATAACAAAGAACAAAAAAGAAAAGTGTGAGAAAAAATCATGAAATAAACCTTTTGATTGAACAACATAAGAAAGGAGACAATTTGTGTTTTCATAGTCTTTGTTTTATCATGTAGATCTTATCTTAATGCCTTTTTATATAAGAACCCAAGGATGAAAATAGTATATTGATAAAACAATTGATAAGATATGAATGGCAAGCATCCGAGATAGTAAGGAACATATTTTCATTGCTAAGCTAGTTATTCTTAAATCAAGGTGAACAAATGTTAAATTGCCATTCCCAATATTTGTGTAGATTAAAATTATAAGAATCATGCATTTTCTCAAAAAATTACTGAAAAAGCTTCTTTAGTCACACTTTTTTGCACATTTATATTTCTAAAAACTAAAAGAAAGTATGTATATACTTTCTATTTGCATAAAACTTCAGTTTCTGTACCTAAATAAAATATTAACTTGTACTAGAAAAAAGAGTATTTTTTCTCATTTTTTATACATTAAAATTCCATATATCTATTAGCAGGATTTTTTTCCAATAAAATCTACACATGACATTACTGCAAGAAAATTACTCTTGAATTATCTGCCTATTGTTCCTGATAATATAAATCTTAAGAATTCAAGTTTTTGAAAACCTTGGTATGCTGAAATTTTTTAAGAATATTTTCATTGAGAAGATTGAAAACATATGCATGAAATTTCTTAAAATTTGCATAGATGTAGAATAATATATTTGAGCTAACTTAACAGAATAAAAAAATTTGATTGTTTTGAAATGGTGAAACTTGTTGTATATTCTCAATATTTTCTCAGGGATCATTTGTGTCTCAAAGAACAAACATCTTATTTTCTAGATTAATTAAATGGTTCAGATGCCATTGTGAGTTTTGTACTCCAGCATCTAGAAAGGGCATCTGACTCAACAGTTTGTAGGATAAATTAACAAACTTGATAGCCTTAAGTTATGTTTTAAATTGAAAAGCAAATCATGTATATAAACTGAAATAGAAAAATGTTGAATACTAGGATTTATGCTGCAACAAATAATTCAGCATAGAAAATACAAATTATCTCTAAAAACTTTTCCCACTCTATCGAGGGTGAATTTTACTCAAAAAACTTTCGAAACTTAAAAAATATCAAACTTCTTGCCGATTTGCTCAATCTATCACACTTATTTGAAAAAATAAACAGTTGCCCAAACAAGCCAAAACAATAGAACTAAATTATAAGAAATCTACAAAAAATCAGTTGATGTTGCAAGCTACCCAAATCACTAAAAGTTTCGAGCAACTTGAGTGAATCTTTCCAGACATAAACAGAACGCGTGTGTATACTGTTTTGCGCAATCAAATTTGAGATAACCTGCCAAAACAAATTATCTGAAGATCACGGAAAGGGATCAACTATTTACAATCAAACGTAAGTGTGAAACCTGCAGAAAAATAAAACGATTTTACCATTAAATGGCTGCAGAAAGATCCACAAGATATCCTAAACCTATACAACTGCTTATTTATCATTACTATCATACAAAAGAAAATCTCTGGCAGGCCGATATAACTGATGTAAAGTTTTCACACAGCCACAATTGTATACACACAAGAAAACAGTGTAGAATACATACCTCGCTCAACAGTATCTCGAACTTTTGTAATAAAGCATCCTTTTCCAACTCGGTTTCTTTCAGTTTATTTCTAGTATATGCAAGGTTCTCCTGAGCCTCCCGTAGCGTTTCCATCAGTTTATCCCGTTCATCTAACATGTTCACCATTAGCTGTTCAAAATTGTTGTCTTCCATAGCCCCATCATTGCCGTTGTCACCAGTCTCGCTGATGGTGGGCATAATATCCCCGCACATCATCATCTTGAATTTTTATGAGGGCGACAGTTCCAATTCACTTTGACTTTAATTATAGTAGCAGTACCATAAATAAATATAACTTACTCCTGCAGTAAAAGTAACAATTATAGCGCTGGCGGATCACATCTTTCTCGACAAACTCGATTTAGGCCCACAAAGTAGTTATCTGAAATTAAAAATGCAACAGTTCGGTATTGAGCGATCCAGCGAGAATCAAGCTACGCCATAGCCCAACCATCTTTCTTGTATCATACGAACATCTACTTTTTCACGGGCAATATTTCAAACCCAAAAAATCCATTTACAATTTCATCGGTGAACATTACTTTGAAAATTAGATTCTCCCGGCTGCCAGCCTATTATGATAAGACCGCTGACTAAAGTAGTCCCAATCGAATGTTATTATAATAGGATGGCGAATCAAATGCCGTCTTTCCGATGATTACAGCTATCGCGTACCTGTACTTTTAAAATACAACTATCTGCAAGAAGCACGAGAAATGTCCGAAAGTGAAGAGTTTATCAAAAAAGACATCTATGCTTGAACTATCAATGGAGATAAATTCATAAGATTCGATTTTAAAGAAAAATCGAGTGCAAGTACAACTTGTAATGAAAAGTAATGTGTGTTATTTGTCAAAGAAAATTTTTAACATTTTTGCATAAAATGTGGCCAAACACATCACCATTTCGTTATCACTTTAAAAATATGATCAAATATCGGAACAAATTATCTAAACAAAATTTCCTGCCAACAGAAGAAACAGAAGAGACAGCTTCCATACGCACAACGAATGTTGACGAAATCACAGGTGTTGTTTTCTGAAAGCCAGACTTGCAATGTAATTGAGAGTTATTTTCTGACAATTTGGTTTGCAGTATCAGGCAAAATGCTATCATTTAAGCCAAGTTTAAACAAAATCGGTCGCCATTTGATATATTTTGGTGGTTTGTAAGTCGAGATAAACGTAAAAATAATACCGAATTATACTTAAATTGTCTGCAAAAAAAGAACAGTGAAAAAATCTTTCAGAATTGAAAAATATAGTTTAAACCAAATTATGAAGAATTGAAAATGTAAATCCTTTTTGTAGGGTATGTTATATCCTTTTTCGCTGATATTTCTTTAAAATTCTAGTTTATGAAAAGTTCTAGTAGGACATTTTTGGAAATCTGGAGACTATTCGAGAATATACTTGTTGGATAGATAGTTGATACACTGATTTAAAATTTGTGAAGAAAACACTTTATTTTCATCGACTGAGCATTTTACATTTACGACGGGCATCTTAAACATACAATCAGAATGAAATTCTAAGAATGTTCCTGAATTCAAATACAACAACAACGAGAAGTTGCAAAAATTTAAAAAAAACCAGCTGAAAATTATGTCGACACGTAGCTGAAAATTTTGCAAAGAATCAGTGATTTTAGCTGTTTAAATATCGTATGAGATTTATGGGGGCACAATTGAGAGGGGGGCTTTTTGAAGAGTAGAGAAGGAGGAGACTCATTTCTTCGCGTGGAATTCATTAATGAAAGATTATGAACCTTACTCGGAAAAGCCAAATTGATGTGAATTTATTTTTTAACCAAAAGAAGCTTTCAAAAGCTTCAGAGAAGTGTCGACGGGCGTTTGTGAACGGGCCTTCTGTGATATTTTTGCTATTCATAGCAAGAAAGTTCACATTAGTGTCTTTTGATTTTCAGAAATAATTTGTCCGTTGTTTGTAGATGTTCATTCAGTGGAAGTGTCCATCACTTAGGGGTGTCCGTTATCTGGGGGTGTCTATTTTTGAGCATTTCCTGCAACGGTGACTTCGCGAAGTAGGTATAATTGATAAATATCGGTATAACTGTAGGAAGGAATGAATCAAAGGACTTGTATAACTTTTGGAGGGATAGGAGCCCCCAAAAAACTATATTAATGATTCAATGGGATGAGGGGTAAAAGGCATACAGTCCTATAAATCCCTGCATAATTTCACGTGGAACTAAATATGCATGTTTCCATTATTGAAACCGTCACAATACTTTTCGTACTCTTTTACTGACGATTAGTCGATTATATTTTTCGCACTAGTAGTTACACCTCTGATTGGGCTTTTGAAAAATTTTATTCGATTTGTAACTCTCTTATTCTCAAGCATTGATTGTTACGGTGTCGCGGAGTGGGCTCAGGGCCGCTAGGCCCCTCCTTAAATTTGAAAGATGTTTTTGGAGGGGCAAAGACCCCCACAAAAAAAACAAGCCAGTATATATTTGGTTTGTTTAATTCATTACTTGGCAGTGAGAGATAACCCTTTATTTTGTGCTGATTTTTCATGAATGAGCAATTTACATTAGCTTAAGTTCCCCGTAAGAAAAAACAAACTAATACCAATTAATTGCTGTTATCATTGTTGTGCGAAGGTATCCACTATTTCATGGAATTTTGTTACTAAATTCAGCAAAGACCGAGATACAAATTTTTGTTTGGGGGGGGGGGCAGCCCTAATAAAAAATGTGACAAAAGTTATATTCCACAAAATAAAAGTATTTTACTTATGCTACTTAAATTTTTTTGGGGGACCAAGGCCCCCCGGCATCTCGGTCCTTGGAATTCAGTATTACCTGTATCTTGTAATCTGAAGAAATTCACTCTTTATTGAAGTTAGAAATTATTCTATTGAAGACAAATCGTGCATGCTTTAAAGAAATGCGATCATTTGTGAGTTATATATCGCTTCTAGCATGCTGTTGTTTGTTAGAAAAGCCTCATACACGATAAAGCAAAAAGGAATTAAATGCCTGTGGAATCAAAGTTACTGCTCTTTACAGGGAATTGTCCGTTGTTCAGATGCTGTTTTTGCAAAATATTTGAATTTCTGAGAATTTTTGAAAAAGACTTGCCTGTGATTTGAAAATGTCAGTTTTTGTCAGTCAAAGCCTCGTTATATCCCATAACAATATAAACCATTTTCCCAAAGAGACCTGTATGCAAAGACGCTTTGCAAACACATACCCATTTTTTAAGGAAAAGAAGCATCCCAGAAATGCTGATATTTTTCTTAATAACAGAACTCAAAACCCCTTTGCATCGTATTATTTTTGGCCACGTTAGTTGGTAATTTGAACATTGTTATATCATTTAGGCCGACATAAGACCATGAAAGAGGAAGTCTTCACATGCTTATTTGCAAAAATAGCTTGAAATCCATTGCTTAACATTTTTCAAGCAATGATATTTGAAATCTGCTCAACATTTTCAACATTACATTTGGTTGCCAATGAAATTAAGTATTTTGGAGACAAGTACCGATTTCATGAATGCTAGCTTTAAGTGGCCAGATTTTCGTTGCAAAATTTGTTATCACATATATATATTCACGTTGGCTTTTATCTTTGCAAGCAACCTTGTGTGGTACAGAATATAAAAATTGCTTTGAAAAAGCAAACATTTTGAAACATAGTACTAGCGTTTTTCGCGTGACACTCTTCGGAGTATTAAACGTCAGAACATACATAGATCGAAATTTCTACGCTACGAAATAAAAATACCCAGTTGTGGATCGAAATAGGCAAATCAGAAACGCGAGCAAATGACTGTTGAGGTTGCTCAATAAGTGCCGCTTGCACATTGAAAATTTTAGCCATGGAGCTTTCACATTAGGACGCATTGAGAAATAAGCGGTAATGACCAGGGGTGCCCTCCTTAAAAGTTAGGAAGGGAGCTGTGCGGTTGGCAAATTCACAAAAAAAACCACAAAAAGACTGATAGTAAATTGCTCATTGACGAGGAATCTGAAAAAAGGGTTGCTAACACAGAACTCGTCTATCCAAATATAATCTTATTTTTTGAGGGACTTGCTGAGCCCCTATAAACCTTTCTAAAATTTGACAATGGGGGCTGACAATGAGTCTCCCTCCCCCAGAGCTCCCTCAACGGCACCACTGGTCATTACAATATTGATGAATGAAAATATAACGAAACTGAAAAAAATGTTTCGGAATGCACGAATCTCCATAAAAAACTGTGCATAAAAAACCGAGCCTTGAGATGACCAGAAATCGAAAAACCAAAGTACTTACATTTTGCATTACATTTAAATTTGTATTCATTTACATTTACGGTAATAAAGTCAGTCCATGAGAACTGCTTTTCAAGGAGCCGTGACAAAAACATTAATAAATAAGAAGATAGATACTACGAAATACGAATGGTCGTTCATAGTAAGTTTTTGATTCTTCTCTTAAAGGTGGCAAGGGAAGGTGCCTGTTTGGCATCAGGTTCAAGTTGGTTCCAAAGCTTAGGTCAACGAAAAGAAATAGCTCTCTGCCCATTGTTTGTTTTCCGTACTGACCATCCACAGCCTTAAAAGCTGCTCGAACTTGATTATTTTGATGACGGGATAGAAGTGATTATTTTCAATGATTGGGCAATCATTTCAAATTTATTAAAATGAATAATAGAAAGAGATAATTCTTGTTACTGGCTGAAGTCCCTTTACCAAGATGGAATAATTTACATGTTACCGTGAGTCCTTGATTATGCCCCCGGGGGCTTATTTGGCAAAAATACTTTTGGTTGGGGGCTTACTTGAGGGGTGGCTAATTTGCAGGTAGGGGCTTTTTAGCAGCAGTCAAAAAGATCACCAGGATCACCAAAGATGACCTTCCTCTTTTTGAGTCAGGTCAGTATGCTTAAAAATGTACACGTTTTATAAAAACCAGTATATTTAAGTTCAGGCAGACTGTTCTTAATTTTTTCGATTCAGGACTCATTTGCCAACAAAGTGAGCGAGACAGCCTTAATTTGCTGACAGGTTTGAATATTCATCAAAAAAGCACCCACACATGATTAAAAATTCTAGATTTTGAGAAAAAACTTTGTTCAAAATTGCATTATTTTCCCAACTAAACCCATAGGCCATTTTTTGAAACTGACTGCAAAAAAGAGAGCTCTTCAATTTGGTAGTTTAATGAATTGATTCTGGATCATGCTGTTGAGTCTGGTGCATTCACGCAGACGATCTTTTTATCATTAATAGCAGAAAGGCAAGATACAATAGCTTTGGTTGCATCATGAGTATCTTTTGATGTAATAGAACGTTACTTAAAATTTGAATGTTAAAAGATAATATTTTATAGAACACTGTAAATTATCTCTGGGTGTACAAATTCAGTTCAGTCAACTGAAAATTGACTGAAAAATGTTAATTGAAAAAAAGGTAGCTTGCTAAAAGATTTTCCATTTTAGACCAAATTACAGTGATTTGATATGAAAATCGAATGGGTTAATTTTGCTGGATCTGAGATAGCAGTGTTTCGATTCGACCTTTTCATTTTATGTAGAACAATTTTTATTATGTTTTTCAGATAACATGATCAATACTAACAATTTTCACAGTGAATTTTAACAATGTCGCCATTTTCCACGCTATTTACAGTTGCGGCAAAGAAGGAATGAAATTGGTAGAATTCGGGAAAATAAGCAAAAAGCATAGAACAAGTATTTTTGTAAATCAGAAAAAATTATTTAAAAACAATTAACAATATGCCTGACAAGAGCTAGGCCCATGTACCCTCAGACTCCTTTATGAGTTTTAGCTAATTCAAGTCTAAAAAGCAAAGTCTGTCTAAAAAATGAGCGTACAAAATTCGTTTTGTGATAATACTCTGCTTAAACTAGAGGTTAACGCCCAGATTTTTGAAAACCTGACACTCTGTAATTAGATAAATAACCGCCCACGACAGAAGCTCGGCAAAGCCGGCATTTCTTTGTTGAAGAGCTGAATGCTGTAAACTAGGTGTTTTATTTGCGCCGCCATATTGTTTCATTAGTCATTATTAATTTAACAGATGCTTTATTCATCTTTTTGGCTATGGTAAAACAGCCTTGTTAAATGTCAAAAGAGTTTATTGTCTTCGTTTCTTATTGTTAGCGCTAGAAATGATGGCAGATGGAGACCTATGCGAAATGACGAGGCGAAGTGATCGCAATAGAAAATACTTTAGGCGAATTAAACACGTTGTTCGTTCATGTTCTGTTTTCTTGGATATAATTCTGATGTCATAAGTGACACGAACAGTAACCATAGGTAGGGACGTACAGACACTTTCAAAATGGGAGCTCCACACCACTTTGTCTGCAAAACGACCACGCCCACTTTCAAAAGAAGAATTTGCTCTTGCAAATAGCCGACGAGGTTTTCACCAAAACAAAGGGAATCCCATTGACTTTCAGAAAACAAATTGGATTTCCATCATTTGATCCTTTATGGAGCTAGAATTCAAAATGTGGAGTTGGGTGTGATATTCTGTGGAGTTGGGACCCCCATTTTGTTGGAGTTAAGCAGTTTGACTGTACTATTGCTCGAAAGGTTTCTCATTGCGAATATGATACAATGGCATACATCTCAGGATACAGCAGATTACAACAGAAAATTAACCAACACCAAGGGCCCCCAAGAGGGGGGGGCAGAGGGTGCATATTGCATCAAGGTCTAAAAGGCCTCATAAAGTAATGAATTCCATTTTCAGAATGGAATTAAAAAACGTAACAAAAATATGCCTAAAATAGTAAAAAGTTTTGAACGATTACAAGAAAACGACTGCAAGGAACATCCTGAAATGCATTTTTAAGCTAATTAAACGGGTGAAGCTGCAAAAATTTTCGGCTTGCTTCGATCGTAGGGGCCTCTTCTTTTTAATTTTGCACCCTCAAAAAATCTTGGCGGCCCTGCCAACCCATGTATGTAACAGACAACTACAATGAAAACATGGTTTGCATTTGCTCTTACAGAAACCTTTTAAAGGGCAAATAGCGCTAAGAAATTTGATGATAATTTGTGGAGCTGGAAATTTCCTTAGAAAAAGCTCTGCCCCTGGGCAATATTAATAAATTGCTGAATATCAGCTACTTTACCAATGATGATTGCAGTTAAGGTGGCAGTATCTGGACGGTAAGGGCTTTAATGTCTCAAAGTAATCACGTCATGAACTTTATTTAGATAAGTGACGTCATTAACTATACATTTCTGATTGTTTTCTTGAGACTTAAAGATGAGAATTGTTGCACATTTGTATGACATTGAGCCCTCGGTTTCTTGTTTCGTCTACCATGCAACCAAGCGATTGGTCGTTCGCGAATAAAGAGACTCGTTTGGTTGTCAAAGACAATTGTTAAATTTCAAATTTCCCACGAAGTTCATATCAATGGATGATCTTTCTTGTTACACTTAATAATGGGCAAAGTGCTGGTGTTTACGGAGGTGCGTATCGGCGCCATTTCACGACTAAATTCAATGGTGAATCCATCTGGTCCCCATTCTTGCTTCAATAATCCGAACAAATTACGGTAAAGGAACAAGAAGATTACTGTACATCTCTGCTTAAAATTCTTACTTTATTCTTGGCATATTTTCCGGAAATCACAAGCTTACAGGCATCATATGCCTGCGTAAATCTTGAGTGGCTTCTGTACCAATTGTGGTAACCCAGGAGCTTCGTGATTTCCTTATCGGGGAAGGGGCACATGCTCTGAAATTTGTTCTCAAAGGGTGTATCCATTATGTGTAATAATGTTCCTTTTTAGAGTGCAAAACGTGCTAGACCAACAGATACCGATGTTCTACAACATATCAGCAGCAAAACAAAAGTAACGCAGCCAGAATTTAGACCTACTTGATTAAAAGCATTTTCTCTTCGATTTCTATTTGTAAATGGCTCTGACGAAAGCAAACATTTGACAACATACTGTACGTTGTAAATTCTTTGCTTTTTTCAAAGCCACTTCAAAATGTTATATCGCCAAAAAATTTGGGGAGTAAGCTCCTTTCAACAAGCCAGTATATCCTTGTTCAGCGATCTTCTTACTTGAAAATATGAATTTACTTTTATTATTATGACTTTTCGTTAATAAGCAATTTCCTATCAACATTTTTGTGTCCGTGAGTAGCTTTAAAGATTTCATATACCCAACAGAGAACCTTTAACACAAATGAAAGTATATAGGGTGTGGCTATGGGTGTGGTCCTGGGTTTGAAATTTTCTACATCACATCCCTCTTCCTAATTTTTAGGACGGCACCCCTGCCTCCTTTTGATCGTTAAGTAAACTCCCCCTAATTTTTCTCTGGATTGGCGCTTGACGACCAAATCACGTTTCCGAATTAGGGAGGAGAACAAAAGGACTGTCTCCACAACACTGATATCGTTGAAGGGTGAAGACCCTATTTAACTTCAGACTGAGATCAAAGTAGAAGCAAAAGGTAATCTTACCCAGATAATCAATATTCAAGTAACTTATTTACACTTCTGCAGTGAATTTATTAACTATGAATTTTCAATGTTTGATTTCAATTAGTTATTATTCAATTAATTATTGTTCTAAAACGCAACAAAATTTTAGCATATTTTAAATGCAGAACATTTAAAGCGGCCTTTGTAATTTCACGTCTAACAAACTTCAGCCTTCCAAGGTGAATCATTTTATAGCAATTCCTAGACAACGGGGAGACTGGGGGGACCTACGCGGCCCTGTCTGACAGTCTAATTCTTAAGTTAGAGAAATCATCATTATAGGGTTTCTCAGGCGTAGCAAGGTGATTCTAAATTCAATAATGTATCGTGTACCAGTCTTTTCTGCAAATAGCATTTGAAATTTATAAGGCCAGAATCAATATTTGATCTACAATTTGATAAGAGAGAACACCTTCAGAATGTACATGGTACAAAAATCAGTTTGCCCTGTTTTTCTGATAAAATTTACTTCTAGGTTCATATCTTATATAATATTCATTAGGAAGATATTGCTTTTTTGAAAATGGCTACCCTTGTTTTCATTATGCGATAGTGCCTCGGTGTTAAACAGAAACAATAGGTCTTGTATGAGAGCTGTAAGAACACCCTTTTCTGCCATCCCTAGTAACTATTGCTAAAGGCATCAAGGGTTTGTTATTAACATTTGTAGGCCGTTAAGAAATTGATAAACCGAAAACATAGGATTTATATTATAGATTTGTGAATTCTAAAACTACTGGAAGAGAAAATTGAGTTTATAAGGATTTACTGGTCGCTTCTAGGGAAAAATTGAAATCATGAATTACATTTCTAATTACCTTTTACCGTATGGGGATTACAATATGCTTATTTCAAAATCCATTGCTAAATTAAGTAGTTCTTTATTGAGAACTCTAAAACAACTGAAGCATTGCATGTGGCAAAAATTAAGAAAAGATGCAAGGTTTTTAGGCTTATTGTGAAGCTCGAGGATGCTAGAATGTTCCCAGGCCAGAAGGTGACAGCTTAATATCGCTTTAGCGCAATCTGCAATGCCAAAAACCTAATTCTGAAAAACGGTAGCTAGTATACAGTAAAAACCCAGAAGAACCTTGTTAAGAACCTTTTAGACTGGAATTTAGAATAGCAACCTGTTAATTAAGAACCTATTCAGGCTGCCAGAAAAAAACCTAGGTTCTTTTATGCGGGTTTCTACTGTAGTTCGCTCTCATTTGGAACCATACAATATCAGATGATGTTGTTGCAGGAATAAACTTTCCATGTACCTCTTTTACAGCAACAAATGACCGACTGAGGAGGACAGAAAACAAAATATTTCAGCAAACACACCAATAACATGGTGTATTTTCATTGCGTTCAGAGAGACAGTCTTCACTTAGATAGGGGCTTTTCAGGGCTCTTCTCAGAGGCTAATTCAAGGACCCACAGTTCTCGATAATCCAGTATACCATGGGTGTATAATCAAGATTCTACATCGTGTAGATTCTACATTTTATTGTACAGGTAACTAAGAAACGGTGGGAAAGCTCACTGCATAAATATATTGTCTAGCAACATACTTCGAATTGATTATGGTAGAAGACAAGTAACCAATGAGATGATGCTTTGCAGTCTGCCTCGAAGCTGGAAATCTTCATCGTCTGTCTGTGAGTCTGAAGACCAAAAAGGGAGAGAGCTGAATATTACTGTAGATATAAGACTTCAATGCTTCGCCACGAATGTTTGAAAACAGCAAAGTTGAATATCATTCTTTCGTAAAAATTTTGCTAGATTTCAATATTCTACATTGATTTAGACGCACTTGAAGTCAAACTTTTTGGAGGATTGAGTGCCCCAACAAATGTCTTCCCATATTTTATTGTCAGTTTCTATTGTCAGTGAGTAAAATGGATTCTTTTTCTGAAATTGCTCTGCTTAGGGGACTGGCCGACAAGTTGGCAAGGGGATATCTATTTCAAATATACACAATAACTATATACATATAAAACAGTACAATATATCTATGCGGACACACGCCCCTTTTATTAGATACACTACTCTAATAAAAAACGGGATTCCAAATTGTCTTACGGCAGAAGATTACGTGAGAGCATCCAGTGTGATCTGGTTAAGGTTGGTATTACATTGTTCGTTCTTACTTTTTTAATGTAAACGAATTGCAGTGTACTAGCAAAAACTTACCTGACATATATTGAAGGTCATCAAGACCGTCGATGATAAACTCTTCCCAAATACCAAACAATTGGCTGATTATTGAGTTAAATGTTTTTTCGTTCTTCAAAATGTTTGACAAGCTTCTTAGTAGTGACACAAACCAATGGCTCTGTTCACGTTTGCCAAACACTGACTTTGAATTCCATGTAAAACGTCTCTACAATGAAAACACTTTTCGTTATCGTGGCAAAGATGACGAGTACTGGGAACCAGGGAGTCTAATAACTAGGGAGACAGCTATATCAGCAAGAGACATGACACTTTAATCACAAATGTGTACCGTGCGTTGGCCTTTGGGTCTATGTATCGTAAGCCATTAAGAAGGTTATGATCTCATCTCATGATTGGGGTTAGGGTGGGTTGCTTCCCACTCAAGTGGCTATCACAAATTCAGATATTAAATTAGGATGCATTTAATAGAAAAAGACTTGTTCTTGAAATTTCAATATGGTTATGAGCTACTCTTTAAATGATTCTTTATATGATACCCTTTTTATGATTCATTTAGTTATCTCGTGGGAAAGAGTTTCAAATTAACAACAGCTTATCAGTGGACTGGAAAGAGACTGGTAACCAAATAGTTACCATAGCAATTGTAGCTATTTTCTAGCCCTTCCTTTGTCTATTTTTTCCTTAAAACATTTACATTTTCTCATTCCTTGCAATTTTCTATGAAAGTAGTCGGGAATTTGGCACTGCTAAGTATCATGACTCGAAACCATAATACATCCAATTTCTTAGAGTAGGTAAGCACTATTTCTGGTTGACAAGAACGGTGTATATTAGTAGCCTACAAAAAGTTAGAATGACCGATAAGACAAGTCTACTACTGACAGACTACTCAAGTCTACCTCAATTCAAAGATAAGTTACTTGTTTTAAAAACATCAATATAGCCAGTGGCGTATCTGGCGGGGGTGTGGGATGTCGCTTTTTATGAGCCCATCCTATCCCAGTCCAAGATCTTACATAATAAAGATAAATAGCAACAATTAGTTAAATGAAGTTTGTTATGATGATAATAGCTCACAAACTAATATTGGTACATCAAAAAAAATAATTAAAGCCAACTGACCGGGCGGGTTAAGATGTAGTGTTTACATCACACCCCATGTAGATGTAGTGTTTACATCTATTCATACTCAAATAGCACTTGAAAATTACAAGAGACGATTGAAAGCTATGGAACAGGGGGGCTAGCACTATAAAAAGGGGTGAAACAACAGCAAAAAAAAGAAAACTGCTGAATTAAGTGACGGCAAGAGGGAAACCGCTTCGTGCTCTGGCTTGCCTGCCAGTAATTGGTAGGGAAACCTGGCTTTCAGTATTTGTCAAGTGAATATTCAAACAAGTTGCCAGATATTCGGCTTTATTTGGGGCAGATAAAGTGAAACTAGCAAATTGTAAGCCATGTAAGATAAATTTCCCTGGATTCGCATCCTCATTGATATTTATTTTCAAAATCAAAAATCCAATTCTGCTGTTGCTTTGCTAAATTATTCTAAACATTATACAGCAAGTGCCGCAGATTTGGATATTAGATAGCGGATGAGAATTGTTAACTTTTTAAATTGTCTTACATACGTTTTTAATCGATATACGAAAACTATAATTGTAGACGGCGAGTCATTTCAGGACCGTGAAAAGTCTCATCATGTGCCTGAATTCGGTTTTGGAATGAAGACCCTTTTTCCCGCATAAATTTGTTCATGGCTCACCTGCCATATGTGATACAGGAGATACGCCAGTTCCCGTGTTCTTCCATTCATAGCTTTGTTCCCCAACACTTCGCAGCAAAATTTCTCTCCACACTGGGCCAATAACGATGATATACACTCGATGTTCCATTCTGATGGTACGGCTACAAAACATTGCAGGTGAAATCATTTGATAATATGATTGAATAAAGTAAAATAGAATTAAGGTTAATAAATATCAAAAGCTGCTTTGGTTAAGATGATTTTACGTCAGTTGCTTATACTAAGAGGCCCTGGGAGGAGAGAAGGCGTTCCCTGTGAGAGATGGGAATCACGAAATCAAAAAGATAGGATGTAGTCAAGAATGTGGCACCTGCTAACCAAAATATTGAGCCTGAAATTTAACTAATAAATTGCCACCACATACCCAGTTTCAATGTTAATGTCACTGCTATTGAAGTATCAGGGGCGGCGCCAATAAATTCAAAGTTGGGGGGGGGGCTCGAGTTGATAGCTTTATTAGACTAAAAAACCATTTTTTGAAAATCGCAGGCTTCAGCTTCACAATACTTTATGCCTATGATTTTATGGGGCAATCGTTATGCTCGAGGTACATTGGAAGGGGGCGGAAGGCATTGGAAGGTAATTTTTGCAACCACGCCCTTTAGATAAGCTTAAAACACATTTCAGAATATTTCTTGCAGTCAAATTCTTGCAATAATTTGAAACATTTTGCTATTTTTAAGGCATGCTTTTAGTACGTTTTTTCCAGGTTCAAAATGGAATTAATTATTCGATAAGGCCCCATAGACCTCTTATTGCTTGAACATTAAACAATAACAGGATTTATCACACTATTCACTTCTTCTAATTCATTTGTTTTAATTCTTCTTATTTTCTAAAAGCGAAAAAGAGGGGGGCAGCCCCCTCTGACGCCGCCCATTATATACAGATTCGAATGGGGGTAGATAAGGGGTAGATAATTGACACATTAATACTGTCTGGCATGATTTTAAGGGCATTGCATTTGTTTCTACAGTTGTAATAAGGAAGGCAGAGGATGCCAAACACTAAAAAATGCTAATTCAACACCCATCGTGGCAAACTGACTAATGTGTTTAACTAACTACGATGAAACACGGCTATAGCTAATGTTATTATAACGAAAATCTTGAAAATAGTTCCCCTAATAATTTTATCCTTTATACAGCACTGGAAAAACAGACAAAGTTGACCTGAACTTTATTGTTTAGAATAGATTAATACGCATTTAGAATGAATTGATTTTTATAAATGAATTAATCGTTAAGCGCCTTCAAGAGAACAGTAAATATTTGAATAAAATAATGTGCTGGGATGTATTTGTGCTAATCCGGTACTGAAAATAGATTCAGCTGTTTTCTACCTTTAATAATAATGCCCACTTGAAGCATTTTAAGCTAAGATTTCTCAAGCCACGTTGTCATGACGTCATTTCTTGATTGATGGAGCTAGGTCAATGGTCTAAAAGAAGTTTTATGATAGATACCTGCCTATTTTTCTTTCAGTCCCAATTTGAAGACCGACAAAAATAAGACTCTAGAGATAGCACACTATTTTTTCGTCAGAAGGTCTGATGTTGTGCCGGATTACCGAGCTTTCCTTGTCGCTCTATTTTGGTATGCTCAGTTCAGTGACGCACATCAAAAAGTTCTTTAATCCAAGCCTTTCAGCTGTCATATTATAAGCAGATTTTCTATAATGATAAATATCCTATCTAACATTTTGCTGCGCTTGTCACAGTTGTCCCAGAATTGGCACATTTTTAATGGTTGTTTTCAAAATACATACCCGTTAGCTCTTCAAAAAGACTGACGGTATCATCCGCATTCCAGTTTCCTTTTGAATCACTCCACATTATTCTAAACGTCCTTCCAAGCTCTGAAAGCGCAATTTTTGGTATGTTGGATGACGAAGTTACAAGTTCCCATTGGATTTCATCTACAAGGCAAGTTACAAGACAAGTTACAAGGCACTGTCAAGCATATCTGATAGTTTTAGGCAAACAAATCACGTTGTCATTACAATGCCAGGGTCGTCCACGACGGAGGGCCATAGCCACCGCTTTTTTGCAAAGCCATAGAGCTTTATTACAAACATTTTTGTAATTAATCATTGATAGGCCTCGCCCTCTCTACTTTCCAACTCGTGTCGTAGTCCCTGGATGTAATATTCTTGTAAAGGCTGGCGTAAAATAAAGTAAATAAACAAATCCATGGAAAATGTGATGTTTGACCAACAAAGCAAAACTTTAGAAAAATCATTGTTACTAGCATTTGATAATGAACTAATTAGATTCTAGACATCTGTTATTTTTTCCTGTTATATAGTTACTTTAATTATTTGTCTTGCTTATGCAAATGTCATTAACCGCTTAAACAAATAAACAAATAATTAAATTTGTTATTATCATGATAAAGCTTGTATAGTAAATTCCTGCTCTATTACCTGTTTCACTATCCGTTGGTCCATACAGAATGAACAACAGGTTGGACTGGAAGCACATTGGCAAAGGTTTGAGAAGCTGGGCTAGCCAGAAAGCCACTTCTGAGCTGTCAGATTTGTCTAGAAAGATCTCGCGGCAAAATACTCTAATGTACCTACAAAATAAAGAATGGAAGTGTGTGATCGGATGATTTGTTTACGAATCCAATTGATATACCGGGTGTAGTATGAATTCTGTGTACAAGAGCCACAAGGTTTCAAGCACGTAAATAGAAAACCACAAGCACAAGTTTCCTTCTTCTCAGATAGACGCTCGCCCACTTCTCCACTCCCACCTTCTACTTACACCCTCAAATTTACGTGGCCCTGGCACCCAGGGTTGCATGGAAAGTGGGGGTATACCTATGGCGGTGAATCTGGGGCTGGATGGTACTGCCTAGGCCAGGTGAATCTGGGGCTGGATGGTACTGCCTAGGCCAACTAGCAACATTGGAAACAAAGTGTTGATAAATTGACATTTATCAAGTAGAAATTGACAAAGACCCATATATTACTACATATTCTCTCGAATTATTGTCATTTCGAGACATCTCATGCTTTTTTAGACCCACAGTGTGCAAAACGCGAATCTTGGGATGAATCTGGGGATGGGAAACGCGCGAGCCTAGGCCAACTCAAGACATCAAAAATAAATTGGCATAAAAAACTTTTATCTATTGGAATTATAAGGAAACTCCGGAAATAACTTATTTTCTAACTAATTATTGTCATCTCGACACATTACAAGCAGTACAAGCAAGTTTTTGAATCTGGGGATGAATCTGGGGCTGAATCTGAGGCTGAATCTGAGGCTGAATCTGGGGCTGAATCTGAGGATGAATCTGGGGATGAATCTGGGGATGAATCTGGGGATGAATCTGGGGACAAATCTGGGGCTGAATCTGGGGATGAATCTGGGGATGAATCTGGGGCTGAATCTGGGGCTGAATCTGGGGCTGAATCTGGGGACGAATCTGGGGATGAATCTGGGGCTGAATCTGGGGCTGAATCTGGGGCTGAATCTGGGGATGAATCTGGGGATGAATCTGGGGCTGAATCTGGGGATGAAGCTGGGAAATTTATAACGACCGTAAGACTTTAAGAAAAGAAAATCATGCATGACATCCAGAATCCTCTTCTTTCTCCATATCTGGAATTTGATCGCACCATCAGGCTTGAAAATTATCTTTTCAAAAATGTGACTTAGTGATAGTAGTCACGTTTGTTATCATCTCACGATGGTTTATCTTGATAATAACCAGGCAAATCCTAAACATTTGACAACTGATTGAGCACTGAAATTTGACAAAATTAAGGAATTAACGTGAAACGAAGCATTTATCTAAGATTTACAAAAAGATAAAATTTCTAAAGATCAAAGCGATACAAGTTTTCATACCGAGTCACAGCTATTTCTCTCAGTTATTGAAGTCCAAAATACTGTTGGTGTGGAAATTATTTTTCTAGATCTTTCTAGACCTTTAATCCAGATAAATATAGTTTATAAGAATATTGAGATTCAACACTGCCAAATACGTGAATATATTTCAAGACTACCAACTAAGCTCGAGCCTCATAAAAAGTAGGGATAATTCCTGGTTTTTTTCACAGTTTTCAAACTTTGATGATACTCATTTCTACAAAAATACAAAAGCAAACAACCCACAACAAATGCAACCACAGACATCGGAGCCTAAAACTTTGAATGATTACCAAGATGTCACTTTATTTTCTATCTCAAGTTCTTATTGGCTGTTTTTGGGCAGGAAGTTAAAACCCTTTAGACAATATTGTATATTTTTTAAAATGTTATTGAAGTATTATGGGGACAGAACCTTCTCAGTCTGTGCTCCCCGACTTTGGAAAATGCTGCCCAACAATGTTAAAACATCTCTAAATTTGAATATTTTTAAAAAAAATTTGAAATCCTATTTCTTTAAAATTGCTTTTAGTTAATCGGACTTCATTGCATAAGCATTCATTTTAGCCGTTTTAAGATTTTTAACAAGTAAAGGACTTCTTATTAATTATCTAAATTTTAAACTAGTTATAAACTTTTGTCATTGTAAAGCGCCATAAAAAGGTAATTTTTTATTTGTATGTGCGCTCTAAAAATTATTATTATTACTATTATTGTTATTATTATTATCATTAACATCGACGAAAACAGTACACGAAAAGCTAGGAAATATAGCGACCTTATCAAGGAACTGAGCCCTGCCTATAAACGTGTTACCTTTGTTAACCTTTCTATGAGTGCCCTTGGCATTCTGGGAACCTCATCTACCTCTCTCTCTGACATGCTACACCAACTTAATTTTGACTCAAATCAAACTAAATCCATCTTGATGAAACTCATGAACATTTCTATCCGCTGCACCTACTATATCTTCTGTCGTCGAAACAAACCATGGCTAAGCCCCGAACTAAATGACTTTTAAATATTGTAATGCAGATAAGCCAATTATATGATGCCTGTAAAAGCGAGTCGTATAATTGTAAATTTAAAATGTATTCAATGAAAATGAGATGTTTAAAAATTATAAGTATTATTATTATATATTTAGCCTCTTATACTCTTCAATATTATATATTTAACCTCATTTTAAACATGCAGTATTAAAAAAAATTACAGAGACATTTTTTAATGAATAAACAAGATGCTAATTCTGTCAGCTAACCTCTCATAGCCAGGGTATTTCCCAGGCTCTGATTTCAATACCTTCTCGATTCGCTCTTCCAATAGTGATGCTCCTTTAAAAGATTAAGAAAGTAGCTAATCGTTAAAATGATAAAGATGTCGCAAATCAGTGGTTTTACCCAGGTAATCTGGGAAGGTACGACATTTTGAAAGGCGATTATCGTGGTAATTAGGCACCGTGACTTCTAGAAAAAAGATACTGTGACAGTAGAAATTCATCCCTAAAAGGGCACTTACTCACCCAGAAAGGTAACTAAAAAAATCTTTAGAGGGGGTATAAGACCTACGGCTTCTACATTTCTGGTAACACCAAGTAGAAATGAACGCATGTTAACTTTGATTTAAAAGCATTTTATTAACTCTTTTTCAGTGTGGGTTTCAAGTCCCCATGACGTAAAACATTTTCAGGTGGCAATGATTAAAAGTCCAGATTCGCTACCAATCAGCAAAATTTTTGTAAGCTAACGAAACCTTCAAGAAGTTCGCTTGTAGTAATGGCGCCATAACGTGAGAAATGCAAATGTTTTAGATAATAAATTGTAACTAGGTTGATTTCAATTTATAATTTAATAATTTTTGCCCGTTTTAATAGTGGTTGGCCTCTTGAAGATGCGTTGCTGAAAGGCTATTCTACTTAAGCATTATATCAATTTGGTATATGACGATATCATGCCGCTCTTTATAAAGGCTTTTTTGACAGAGAAAGAATTTCCTAGAAAAGGGTGCCACGTGGCCACGGGCAAATTTTTTCAGTGGATCCGCTCTTAAAATATCCATCTGTACCAATTTTTGGCAGCTGGCATGGCTGCTAGGGAAAAAAATAATAGTGCTGAAACCACTGAATACTTCGGCATATTATATGCGGAGCTATTTCATTTGGAGAATCCATAGATGTCATTTTTCCCAGGTGGGGGATTAGAGCAAAGGGGCTCAGGGTCACTCCTTGTTAATACCAAAAATTCACCCTCTTCTTTTTTCCTGTTGCTTTTTGAAAGATTTTTCGCGATTTTCTTCCTGTTTCTCATAAAATCATTATACTTCTGCTCGCAGAGATGAATGAATCAAATCATATAAGGACAAGAAAAAATTTTATAGGTCAGATCTTACAGCTGAAAGGAAATTTAACAGTTAGAAATGCAAAAATAGGGCATTTAGCAGGGGCGTTGTGGCTCCTGGTAAAGGGCCTGGAGAAAATGATCCTAAGGGGGCCCACTCTTTTGTATGATGTCTCCAATCATAAACCACAGATCGCTCTGTTTGTAAATGTTGACTTCCAAGACTCTAATTCTAAACTATGGACTTGAGCATGTAAATATGAGGGATTTTTTCATCAAAGATTTTGTTCACATAAAATATTTTCCTGGGTTTTACGAACTCACAAACTCAAATCTCCCGGTGTCCCGTCTAGCTATAACGCCCCTGGTACTTAGAATATGAAATAGAGTAATTTCCAATACATTGCAAGAATGCGATAGTTGATCTAACTTTTTATCATGATTAAAAGAAAGATACTCAAAAAATATTGACAAATTTGCAAAACCATGCAATACCTTTAATTGCGATAAATGCTTTAGATTTTTCTTCCAGTTCCCAACCAGCAACAAAGGCATGCAAAAATTGCCCGTAGCAGCTGTAGGCCAAATCACTGCCTAAGTCGTTGCAGATTCTGATATGAGCATCACGAAGCTAGAAGAAAGAGAATCTATAATACAAAGATAAGAATTACATATGGATGAACTTTGACAATAAATAGATCGGATATATAAGATATAAAGAATTAAATAATAATGGGATATCGCAAATCCTAGAATAGCCCCCCCAATCGAAAAAGCCCCCACCCTAGAGCTACAAATTGTCAATAATCCCCTTTGCATAAGCACCCACTGCTACCGTAAATTCTCGAATTGGACCCCTCCATTTGATGATTTTTCCATCTGAGATTGCCTATGGCGTTTTATTGAATAACCACAACAAATTCATACTTTTGGTAGTAATTAATTAAATGCTCATAAAGAAATACCTACTAAAGTAAACGAAGTCTTTTAATAATGACTTCTTAATGCCTACAATAATTTTATTAGCCCCCCCCCTCGTATAAGCCCCCACTCGAATAAGCCCCCATCCAAAAATATCAAAAATAATAAGCCCCCAGGGGGCGAATCCAATCATTTTGTCGTTTTAGGACTTACTTTATGCTTATCTACATATTTAAAACAACAAAAATTAAGACAGCACTTTCTGGAATCTTGATGCAGAACATTAAGCACATGAAACATTCAGTGGTAAAGACTCCAATGAAGCTACACTTCTCAATTATTAAAGATAAAGAACCATATTTCAGTATGTCTGGCTACAGAAAATTTACCCTTGAACTATTCATAAGTAACACTCCCTGTCTTGATTTATTTTCTCACCTTTCTTTACCTCTTTGAATGACCTTCCATTATATCTTCCTGAAAATCGTCTGGTCATTTTGGCTATTTCATCCTTTCGATAATTGTCTGTACTTTATTATTTTTTAATTTTTGATAAGTTATGATTTTTCATGATCAATTTATTATTGCTTGATATCTATACAACTATTTGATGGGTTCGATTATTTTCTTATTATCTTTTACATAAAAGCCCCTGGCTATTTTCTAATAAATTAAATACTTTCTGATCACCGAGGTATTCTTCAATGTGGTTGTGCTTCCATTTTCTAGCCTGAGATGCATTTCACGTGCATCTAAATATTGGCATATTGGCCATTGGTAAAAGCATAAAAATCCTTGACACGAATTTTTTTTCTTCAAATCCTTTCAGGAAAGTAGCAGTTTAAGATGTATGATTTTTCAATCGGGATGTTTTAGGCTATGACAAATGGCTGTTTTAATGTTAGGCTATGACTATGATAAAAAACAGACTTGACTCAACCTCTTTTATCCATAACAACTTTCTTTATAGATTAGTATTTGTGAGCCATAATTTTTTTTTGAAAGCTTAGCTCACCAATATTTGTTATTTTGTGATCACTGGATTATTAGAATATTTTCAGGCTTTGGATTATTTTCCTATCGTATTCACTATTGACTTTGCAAAATAACATGAATTGATAAAATATTATTTTTCACACTAATCGTAAAAATGTAAAAAAGACCAACTTACCATATCTAGTACTTGACCAACTTTTCGCAGTCTCTCTTTCGTTGAAAATAAACACGAAGACCTCTTTACTAAAATTCCTAAAATAAAATTTTTACTTGAAATGCTGAAAATCTTTAATAGTAAGACAGTGTGACCCTTGCAAACTTTCCTTTAGATTAAACCTTTTTATTAACACGGCATGAATCCCATTGTAACAAAAAAAGAAGAACTTATGCTTGTCATGTCAATAAAAGCTATCAACAGCGCATAATTTGTAGATTTACCTATTTTCTTGAAGTTCAACATAAAACTAGACGTCCTTCAATATTTGTAAAGCATTTTTGGCCAAGTTTTTGCCAACTGTCGACTTGCATTTAGGCTAAAAAAATTGACGTCACTTACCTAGGCTTTTGTAATGGTTGTGAAACTTCAAAGTTTCCATGGTCGTATTTGTTTCATTTCCCAAAAAAATAAATGGAACAACAATATCAGCTGATTGAGAACTATATAAAAAATGAACAACAGTATCTCGCAAAGTCCTTGACGTCAAGCTCAGCATTCCCAAGGCTTTCAAGGGTGTGTTTTTAAAAATGTTGTAGCAAACTTCGACCGGTAAAAATGCAAAAACACCTCCTGGGTTTGCGAAGTTCCAAATTTCAATGCTTTCTTGGTACCTTCTTTTGCTACTTCGAGTGAATTTTGAATTAAAATGATACTTCCGTTTTCTTTGCTTTAAATGAGCAAGTATTGTAGACATTCTTTGGCAACTTGGAGCCTGAGGAGAAGACAACAAAACATTTTGTATTAGCAGCTGATAAGACATGACAAGGGAAAATAAAATGTGGATAGTTACTGTAAGGAAACGAAGCAAATCTATAATCCTAACTTTCTCGCGACTAGTTCATACCAACCCAACAGCGGTAATTAAAAGCTTTGTACTTTAATGCCAAGAACATTAGAAATTAAAGAAATTCCTCACTTTTCCTCTCTGACTTTATTCCTGCTGTTGTAAAGACTCTTTATCTGCTATCTTCTTTTAACAATTCGCTTAAAACGATGAAATTGTGTACATTTTGCAAAATGTCATCAATTAAAGTATCGAAGCAAACAAAGAAAACTGTTTTATTTTTGACGAAATTTTTTCATGAATGAAAACATCGCGTCATTCAAATTGGTTTTGGCGCCAATTAACTCGACCCAGTCTCCTTGTTTCAAAGACATCTAGCTTTAACTTTCTGTACTTAGTTACTATGGATTTCGAAATATTTCCTCCAACTTTCCTTTTCTTATTCCTTACCTTGATAGAATAAAAGTCTGCCTTCACACATCATGTTTTTATTTCAGAAGTCTACTTCAGCATTTGAACAAAGAGCAGAGAGGTCTCCGTTTTTATTTAAAAAGTCTACCCCATAGTGGTTAAGATTCACGCATTCAAGCACAATTTTTTGACTTTTCACGCATTCATGACTGCACTAAATGTAATATCAGCTATTGCTCATCAGAGCCTTGTTTGAAGGACTACAACACTACTTTCAAGCTTTGAATACTAATTTGAGGTTTAACTATTATTGGTTTCTTACGAACTAAATTGAGGCAATTTTTTAAATTATCATTCAAAATTTCATTCACAAATTCACGGATAGTTGAAGCCTTTTCACGACATAACGCAAGGAAAACTTATGTTTCACGCTTCACGTAGGAATCTTAATTCACGAAATCACGCACGAAAATATAGCCAATAAAGCATCACGCAAAAATATTGGGGAGGGGGCCTATGTACTAGGCTATAGTAAAATTCCTCAGCTAAACTCTTTCACAATTGACAATTTTCTTTGTTTCATTCTTTCCATTGGGCATCGAGCTCGACCGCTGACATAGCACGAAAGTTTTTAATTTTTCGTGAAGTTCAGCAGGCTTGTGCATCATTTTACCTTTTCTTTTATGATTTTGTTATCTATTGCCGATTGTCGACGTATTCGTTCTTTTCATACTTATATTTCCAAACCAAAATTTGAACAACTTTTTCCTTAACGTTTAAAATGACCTCGTCTCTTCCAGCCAATATCTACATGTTTATCCGTTAATCCAATCCGTATTAAACTTCACTTTGGATGCTTTAGTTTTAAATCCTTACCATTTATTTTGCTTCAAGTTCTTTACGCAGTCATCTCGACCATTAATAAAATACCGTAATGCCTCGAATAAGCACCCGGGCGCTTATCTAATTTTCGAGGCTCGAGTGTGGGAACTTCATTGAGGGAGGTGCTTAATCTAGGGGGCGCTGATTTAGAAAAAATAGATTAGATAGTAATTCAATAAAAATGAATGTGTTTTCAATTGAAGCACTTTTCTCTTTCTTTCTTAATAATGATAATCAGAATTCGAATAAGCGCCCGTTTCTGAAGGTTGTAGGATGGGCGCTTATTCGAATGGTAGGCGCTTATTCAATAATTTCACCTCTAGGACGGGCGCTTATTCAAAGGGGGCGCTTATTTAAAGGGGGCGCTTATCCGAGTTTGGCGCTTTTTGTAGGCATTACGGTATCAGTCAAAACTATAAAAAAGTAAAGCTTGCAAAATTGTCGAAGAAGCTAGGCTGGAAAAAGCTTTATTCCACGACCTTCAGAATGCTGCTCGCTATGGTACAGGGAAGCTAAAAAATTGAGAGTTGAAAGGAACATAAAGATTCAATTAAGGTAAAAATGAAGATTACAATTAACGTATTATTAGTGAATAAGTTGCAAAATAAGTCAGCTTGCTTTTGATAACACGAAAAATGTAATTTATTTTGATACAAATTAATTCTAAAAACCTACGTGCTTCGAAATTAGGGGTCCATATAAGGAATTACGAGTGAAATATGCGTCTTAAAATTCATATGCATTTTAAACTAGTATGTTGGAGGTAATCATTATATTTAGTCTTTACATAGTTACAGGCAAAACTTACATCCTTCAACATGCATTGACCAAATATACTGAAATTATCATAAAATGCAAACAAATTCTAAGATCCGACAAAATTGAAGGGGGGCTTGGGGAAGGGAAGCCACCATGAATCTAATTCTAAATACAAAAAAAAGTTTATTGATGGAAACGAACCCAAAAAAAGAATTTTTATTTGCATGGCCTCTTTCGACCCTAGCTGTGTTTATGTTTTAATTAAATAGAGCTGCAACAGCCGTTTCAAAGTTAAAGCTCAAGGTATAAAAACTTATGCTACCACCAGAAAACCAGCAACACTGGTTATCGAGAACACAGGGCTGTTAACAGTCTTCACTTTCTTATAAGAACAATTTTAAAGAACATGAGCCTCAAAATTAGTCAAAAGTTAAGATAAATTAAGAACAAGCTGAGGCTGAGCTACCGTAAAATGTAATTTTGAGCAATATCTCAGAACGAAGAGTCATCAACCAAACTTGTCGTCAAATTAAAGATGTCCCCCTCAATTTGTTGGCAAACGAGGCCTAACACCTCCCTAAAGCGCAAAAGCTAGCAATTGCACTGCTTACACCCTAAGAATGTCAGAACAATCCAGCCTCAGATTTTCGAATTAGAACAGCCAGCCTGAACCTCAATTTACTGGTTCTTATAAAAAGAGAAGTTCTACAAATTCCTGTCTAACCTTGTACTTGACACACTGCTGTTTAAAGGAATTTATTTAGCAATTTTCCTGATGATCACAGCTGGCGGGAAATCTAGAGTTACAGCCAGCAACAGCCTAGTTCTACCGCCCATTCAAAAATGCTTTATCTAGATGATATTCAACACTTACTCAAAATAATCAACAAAAATTATCGTTACTATTGAAACTACAAATATTTTATTTATATTGCAATCATAATCATTATAATCAAAAGTATGATGCTGCATCTCTAACACAAGATATATAAAAATAAATCAAACACTTTTGTCCCCCCATCTTAGCAAAGTCTTTGGCATATTTTGTAGCCATGTCGAAATTCTCGTGTAAAAACCCATTTCAAACGACGGAAGAATTATGAATTTTTCCACTCGAAAATCTTTAAGACACCCTTGAGTAACAAGCCCGGTGAAAGCCGTTCACGATTCCAGAGAGAAATTTCCTGATTGGGGAGTCCTCTATCAAAATAATAGGGAACTTTTCATTTCCTCAAGTCCCCTTTAAGCTAAGATTGTTCCCAGATAGACGTTAGTTCCCTCTCTGCCACGAGTTACCTATTTATAATAGGGAACTTTTCATTTCCTCAAGTCCCCTGTAAGCTAAGATTGTTCCCAGATAGGCGTTAATTCCCTCTCTGGCACGAGTTACCTATTTACGATCTCGAATCTACCTATTTAACCCCTTTTCTTATTTGCCCCGAGCGCTGCCAACATAATTGAAAATTTACCTGTCCCCCGCTAGCTTCGGCCTAAGACAAATCTTGCTATCCCCTGCCATATTTACCTGCTATTCCCCTTTAAAATAAAACTCGCCCGGCTTATTACATATGGGTGTTTTAACTTGAATGTTGGAGTAATCATTCCACTTTTTGTTGCTTGACAAAATGTTCGTCTTCTGTTCTTCTGATACATGAAGGGAGAAATCGCCATATAGTATAAATGGCCACTCCGGTTAATAAAAGTGTCCAGAACAAAACAATGTGCGACGGAGGCGGCATTTGAATGGTTTCCCAACCAAATTTCAAGCATATAAGGGTTTCAGTGATGATGATCGCTGCTAGGATCCAAGACTGCTGACCAAAGCGTTTGCAGCTTCTACGAAAGAAAAGATCATGGGTCGCTTGCTAATATGGACGATTCCTTTGTTATCTTAGTTGTCGAAACTCTGCAAAACTTAGCTATTCACCTTAGATGAAATTACATAGCGGCAAAATATCATGTTAGCAACAGGGTAATGGCTACTTTTGTTCTTGGTGGTGGAGCTCTTGCCCCTAAGACCCCTTCGTTTCATATTGACAGTCTCTTTGGTTCCTATTGTTCTCAAACAATAGTGCCCTTTCCATTTATCCTGCGACATACCCTGGGTGCCAGAGCCTCAGAGAGTCAAAGGATGAAGAACGGGGGGAAGGAAATGCGAAGGAGAATGGAAGAGGAAAGGGGAGTCTCTTTCGCAATTCCTTCCCCCGTTTTTCATCCTTTGACTCTCTGAAGCTCTGGCACCCAGGGTACCTGCGACACTCAGAGCACACGTAAAGGATTTTTAAAGATTGTCGTTTAAACGCTGACGCAAGCAATGGGGAAGTTAAAGAGGAAGCAAAATTGGCAGCGATTGACCCTCCCCCCTCTCCCTGGAAGTAATCTTGATAAAGGCTTTAGATACACTATGGTGCACCAAAGCAACTAAACTAAGCGAACAGGTATAAAAAAATAATGTAAACATCCTTACGAATCGTCCATGTATTGATAGACCTCTCGAATTCCCACTGTTCCTGCAAAACCGATAAGAACAAGTCTGGCAACAACGAGCCAGTGTTCCGGGTTTATCCACAAAACGAACTTCAGATAGAAGCAGTTGAGCTCTGCCAATGAAAACTGACAAGAAAAATGATGTTATGAAAGTAAGTAAAGGGAATATAAAGAACAGCAAACGCTTGGTGAACTCAAAATCTAGAGTGTTTAGCTCAATTTACCATTTTGCTATTTTGTTTTCGAATAAATCCTCTTACAAGCAGCTAAATGGCATTTATAAAAAGGGGAAAAGAACATAACACTCCCTTAAAATGTTTAGGCCTAATTCAAGTCAAGTCCTTCTCTAAACGATAATCTCAATACTCTACACGATAATCTCTTGATACAATACACTGACAGGTATTTATTTACCAATACCATTTACCAGTTACAAGCATTTTGTCATGTACATACCATAATTGTGATTCCAATAATGGCAAGCCATCTTTTCAGCGATGCAGTTGCTTCCCATTTGAAGCTGTCCCAGTGATGCGGGGTAAACTGCTCCGCAGCCCGCTTAAGTTTTCCTGTATACGTTGGAATTTTCCATAAGCTTCTCCAATTGTATTCCTAAAACACAAACACAGCAACATATTTCCAAGCATTTCAGATTGCATATGGGCAGACTTGTGAGGCCTAGCAAACAAAGCAGGATTTCACACCATACTTTGCAGTCTTGAATCATCCAAGAATAGAATGTGTTTAAATGTCCCATGAATTATGAAAGCTAGAAACAGCAAGGAGAGTATATTAGCGGGAAGAAGATAACAAACTATAGCTTGATCAAAACTACTTATATACCTAGAACTTACGGACCTATAGTTAGGCGCCAAAAAAACAACGTCTTGAAAGTTGGTCAGTGGAACCAACAATTATGCTTGCCAGCTTATCTAGTTTCTTCGTCGCTAGCAACAAAGTTTCGTAAAAAGTTTATATTTCGTGCAGTTGAATGGGCAGAATTAAATATTTTCAGCTACAACATCTTATAATGATGAACTCTCTGAAAATATCAAAGAAAAACCTGTTTTTGAGTCACCACAATACTAGGATAATGGTGTGAATACTAGGATAATGGACATAATGTCTTGATTCAAAAGGGGCCTAACTAAAAGAAAACATTCTGCATCCAACTCAAAGCATACTTCTACAGCCTACTTCCATCAACTGGGCGAGGCAATACATCATTATTCTGCATACCTTAATCTCTAGAAAATGGCAAGTTTTCATTCCCAGATAAATGCCAACGCCATTACAAAGGGCAGCGTCCATTATCCACTAAAATAAAGAAAAAATAAATAAAATAAAAAAGAGCTATTTCAAACTTAGCGATAAGACGTCATTGACATAATTTGCCTAAAATTGCTTGTACTTTGGAAAAACAACGCTACAGTTGCAAGGTACAGTTTTCATCATAATATTTCAGATACTTGTAAAGCTACCATCATAGCAAAATACTAAGTTACAGAGACTTATGTTGAGAGAAAGAAGCACAATCATTTCCGTTTACTGTTTTAGGCATTAGATGAAGAATAAACTATGGTAACTAAAACCGTTTAAACTTACATGGTCCCACCAACACTCATGAAAATTTGGCAGCTGATGTTCCAATGAGTATTCATAAATTTCAAAAAGGATGCTTAAGACATTTGCAAACCAAAAATCTCTAAGTATAATTGCTTTTGCCCACCAACCAAAGAGATGTGCCGGTACAAACCAATCAAATTTTGTCTACAAACAAAGACAGGAAAATGGAATAAAGCAAAAAATTTACAAAGCCAAATATTATTTTTAGATAAGAATCAGCTTGCTAATATATCGACACGTTTTTTTGAAGTATCAAAAAGGGCTGAGAACCTTGCAAGCAACGGCTACGATAGTCTCTTAATTGACAGCAAATAAGACCGGTATCATTTAAAGATCCTTTGTTAACAGGGGTTGACTTTGACTATGGGTTAAGAGTTGCAGCGAGTTGAAATTGTCTTTCTTCTACATGACGTTCGTAGCTCAGGATGATTTTTAATATTTTGGTTTTCAGTATCTTTGCATGACTTTGTTAAGATAGAGAAAATTACTCAATGCCGTCTGGGTTGAGAAAACCCTCTCTTTGCATGTCTTATTTTATCTTGGTGATAAATTGAATCATTTCTTTATAAAAAATTGCATCATGTTTTCATGTGGTGGTTGGAAACCCAATGGATTTCGATTCAACCTGCGTTAAGGCCACCAAGTTTCTTTCGCCTCCTGAGAAAATGACAAGAGCAAATCAAAATAGGTGATTGTCAGTTAAGACAGAATCATCCAACCTTCAAATTGTGGAAAGGGTCTATGTTTTCTGCATCGTAGAACACGCAGTTGCTTCCATAATCAACCTCTGGTAGAGGCTTTCCAAGTGACAGATCGAAGAACGACATCCAGCTTCTTGCGTCACCATTATTCTGTAGCAAAAATACAAACAATACAGAGTCTATAAAAAGTCGGGGAAAAGAAACCAAGAAAATATTGCTACTTTCTTGCACCCTTTTACCTTGTCTTTATTTCACATCTTTGCAAAATCAAAGGTTAGAAATTGATCGGGGGCTCCGATGCAAGTTTGAAAGTAGTGAGACCGAGAGCAATTTTAAGACCGAAAACAAAATTTTGTAGAAATGTTTTGCAAGAGTGGGGGCCATGGTCCCCTGCCCCCTACCCGATACGTCAAATGGCACATAAAGATACTGGTTCTTTCAAAATGGGACCCGGATAAGCAATTTCACGCTACCAAGACCCAAAATAAAAGGGACAAATGAGAACTTTGTTGATTCTGAAGTCAAATAACGTTTGTTGTTGCATTTATGTACTATCTTAAAGATGGGAAAATACACAGGCAAGCTATCACTGAAAGCAACGTTATGATATTGTCTTTAAAATGTTTCCGGGAAAACAGGAGTTTTGAAAAAATCTTTGAGATTTGACGAAATGCCAAGAAAAACAAAAAAATGCGAGCTTGGCTTTGTCATAATGCAACATAGCTTTCAAAAAGTTGCCATTATACTGTTTTGAATAAATCGCCAGGAGCTTAGAATTGATTGCTAGAATTTTGCTAAAATTTATTGTGTAAAAATGGAGGCTTGCCTGGATACTCAGAGATTAGTTTGAAAGGAAGCAGACTCATGGCACAACCGGAAGACTCCTTGAAAAAACAGGAAACTCCAGGTAAAGTGCTGATACAGCTTGCAAAACCGAGATATTTTGATGGTTTGCCAAAAAATTCTGGTACATTTATCCTTAGCAAATATTTTCCTTTTTATTTATCAAACAGTTTGTTTGTAGTGATATGTAATGCCCTTTTTGGATCACATAGAAAGAAAATATCTAAAAAATAGCAACCTGGAACAGTATAAAAATCATCATTAACTCGTAAATGACACTGCAACAAAGTATGAACCTCCAAAACACTAGAAAAGACAAAAATTATACATATAAAAACAAATAACAATGATGATAAATACAGCACATGCCTTTATAATGACAATATCTCACAGTCAATCCTTTTCTTTTTAACAAAAATAAAACCAATTGCAATGCCATCATTAAAAGATACAGAAGCAACCTAAAAGAGTTTCATTAATTGAAAGTAGCATGATTGAAAACAGCAAAGTATTACATGACATAATCATGCTTGATAATAATTAAGATGGACAGACTTCTTTCACCTTTATAAGAGGAAGACATCAGTCATGCCATTTTGAAATGAAATTCTTTAATGAATATGCACATAACAAAAAAGATAGAATAAGTCTATAAATTGTTTGAACAATTTTATAACAGCATACTTGTATATCTAATTAGAGAAGGAAAAGATCCAGACAATTTTTTGTAAATTCATTAAAAATTCATTGCTGACAAATCTGTTACCTGGATGTGGCCTCACAAATGGGCCATCCCTTGCCTGAGTGATGCCAAAAGCCAAAAAGACAACTATACAGGCAAATAAACCCCTGAAAATAAGATTTTAACTTAAATGAAAGAAAATAATTCAAAATTAATAGATAATGGCAGATGATTTATCTATTCAGGGTTAACTGATAATGGTAATATGCAATATTAGTCAAAGCTGCTTGCCATTACTAGCTATCAATAATATAGGTTGACAAATTATGGCACTGGTATTTTTGCATTGGTTAGAATTTGCTATCATCAGCATCATCATCAGTCTTTTTAAGTCATCTGAACACTTCTTGTGTGTGACTGTGTTTCCACAATGCTTGTCTCCAGGATGCAAACTTTCAGCATCTTTTAAAGACAAATTTAAACCTTTGACATCTTCTGACACTAAACCTTGCCACGCTTTATGGGGTCAGCTTGGCTTGTTTGAATCATCAATAGATAGAGTAGTACACTTTTTGATCCATTATGTCCAAACCATTTCATTCTATTGCAATATTTTGTGGGTTGCTGTCTTTTTAGTGAAGTACACAAATTCATTTAAATTCTTTCTAAAACGATAATATACAAGAGCTTTTAGAACATAAACCACACCTTTTTGCATTGTAAATAGGATCAATGACCTCTTCTTCAAAAAGTGAAACATAGCACAGTGCCAATATCATCAATAGCAGAACACTGATTGTATGAGCTCGCCTTTAAAAACAAAAAGTACAATTAGATCTTGTAGAAAGCCACATCTTTTAGTAGGACATGAGTGATTGTTTATCACAATCATCAAATGTGTCCTTGACACGACCATAATCCAACTGACTTCTAAGCTAACCTACATTACTAAAGTAAATGGTTGAATTGGCCCCTCATTAAGACACCTTCCCTTTCAATTTAACCTCTATTTTTGAAAAAAAAATTAAATAAGTATTCACCCTCAAGTAAGGCCCCACCATGACATGCCTTTTACAATACATGATTATAGATCAAAATTAAAAATATTCAACAGAAAATAAAAATGACAATTTGAAGGGCAACTTTCAGATAATTTATGCAAGCCAACCCTCCCTCAATCCCCCTTAAATTTAGTCCACATCCAAAAGTGTCACATTTTATTAGGCATTCAGGGGGCCTATTCACATATTAACTTTATTCATCTGCACTTCAAACAAAATAACACAGTACATCATCAATAAACAAACTGACCTGTTGCAAAAGATTGACACATTTAAAACACAAAAACATGCATCTTTTTTGACATTTGAATAGCTATAAAGTAGTTGATGGAAAATTCTGCTTCTGTGGTAGAAGTTGATCTGGCAGAGTATTCTGTGATGTTATACTGATTAGTAATAAAACCTCTCAATTGTTTCAAGTCTTGAGTATACAGAAAAAACTTTCTGCCAATTAGTAAATTATAATTTTTTTTATTTATAAAAACCAGACTGAAATAGTATCAACCAAAAAGACAGTCTTCGCTGAATGATGATTTACACTAGGTTGTAATTGTGTAGACTTTTGCACATTCTTGGACTTCTAATAGATGATTTCTTAAAAGAAAATCATAATTAAAAATATTGACATAAATTTTACTGTTCTTATATTGTTCTTTAAAACTTCAGAAATTTTCTCACTGCAAAATAGTTACCAGAAAAATGAAGGGTCATCATCATCAACGACATCTTTATTCCACTGAACAAGATCATCCAGGAATGGTGGGTCCATTGCATAACTTGCTTGCTTTGATGCTCTTCTTGTGCTACATGAGCACTTTGCGCAGCCTACCTGGTTTCTCTTAGAACTATCCTTTTCCATATCTATATCATTTTCCATTGTTCTTTAAAATTACAAAGATCCTATAAAGAAAACAAAACTGACAAATTTTCTGGGTAGTGGGCCTACAAAGCCTGTATATTGTGATTTGCATATTATAGCATGTAGAGGTGAACAATGAAAGAAAGAACACCACAACAAAGCTTGTCCACAGCTTCTAACTCTCTTTTTAATCTACAGAGCTATGCAATTTCTTATTGCTAAATTATTGGACATAAAAATGATCTACTAAGTCTCACACCATTTTGTAAATCTCATGTATTCACAAATAGAGAAAGAATATAAAGTACAATAGGGACAATAGAACCAGCCAGGTAGAGCAATAAATCTTGTACATTTAGAAACATAAACAAAACAGGTATGTAATTCAGTTACTTATATCTTTTGTAAGCTATTCATATCGCAAAGAAGCATACCAGTTTGAATAACTGGTGGACAGTGTATGAGTGTCAACTGGTACAAGATAACTTGTTAATTTTATTTGACTCATTTCTTAAACAGAAACAAAAGATGTAGATTTGCAGGGACCTAAATGAGTCTTTGTAGTAATAGCATAGCATAAAAACGACAATTTTACACCATGATCCCTGGTTTTTAACTTCTTTAATTCCATACACGTATATAATAGGCAAATGGCAAACAGAAAAATAACTAACCCCTTTTTAGGGGCGTGCATCACTATGATCAAAGGCTTTAGATTCATGAAATTTTACATATGAAAAACAACCTCATCATAATCGTTAGCTAGGCCTGGCCTTCGTTGTCCTAAAATATTCGAGTTATATGTAACATGATACGTATTTAACAAGCTTGTATTACAAATATCTGGGAAGCCGCGATCTCAAAGAAACAATAGGGTTCCTCATGGCTGGATGGGCGGTACAACTTTGCAAAAATTTGAGCTCAGGAAGATCTTTGAAAAATAATGCGTTTAGGACGAACCTTTGGACGTCTGTTTCACCAGCTACTGCAAACAAAAGAAGATCTATCGTCATAAGATCATGTTCTCTGTGGGAAGCAAGATGCAGTAAACAGAGGCATGTGCTCAATGCTTCTTGTATTTCGTGTTGTCTATCCTCCTTTTGAGAACATAATTTCAATCAAAACGAGTCTCGACAATCAAAACAGAACATTTCCGCATTTTGTTTCAGATTCTCTCAGCAAACCTTGAAGATTGAAGACATCTTGCAAAAATTGCCGCTCTGGCTCATCCTAGCGGGAAATTTCGCAGGAATGCTAGTGCCGAAGATTCATAGAATTTTACCGAAAAATTATTTTAACTTTAACATGACAAGCTTTGAAAGGATTGTGATTTTACTCAAGTTTACTGAGATTTGGAAGATGATTGGATACATCCTTTTCTTAAAGAAAAAGTTCTAAATGCTGACAGTTTTTTTCAAAGTTGCCAGTGGTGGCTCCAGCCCGAGATAAGTGGGAGGGTCAAAAGGGGGTCCGGGACCACGCCATTTTCCGCGAAAAGCATTTTCTTCCTAAATCAGCTTCTGACGATCTAGATAGCGTACATACCCCCCCCCCCCAAGTTTTCTCGTCGGATTTGCAAGAATCTCAAGGATCAACTTTCTGAAAAAGTGGGGGGACTGTTCCCCCTATCCCTCCTCCCCCTTGAAATTGGATATCATTGTAAATGCTGGGAGAAATTTACTAGACAGACAAGAAGAAAATAGCGCTCGAGTTTTTTAAGTCCTTTCGTTAACAAATCTTAATTAAAAACACACTAGTAATTTTACTTTAAATTGTGACAAAAATAAATCTCTTTAACGCTAGAATCAAAAGTTATTGCACAACCTTGATTCATTTACAAATATATTTCTCGTATATTTCTGCAATACTGTGATCAAATGACAGGGAAAGCAGACGACAGGGACTCGAACAAACGTTATTCTATTGGTAGAATGTTCAGAGAACGATCTTGGGAGTTAGAACCTTAAATGCATAAATGATGTTGGTAAAGGGTATATTTGAGAGTTCTAGAACCAGGATCTCTATGAACGAAATTACCAGAAATTATCATCGCTAATATAGCCAACATTTTGTGTAATTGTCAAGCTTACAATAAATTATATTTGATATTTGCAAAACAACTTTCTGAAAGTTACTTTCATAACAACAGAAAATCTTTTTACCATATCAGCCGAATATGTAATAATCTAATCTTTATATTCTATGAATTCACAAAATTATAAAAATTGACTGATATTTTTGGTTGGCTGGGGTCTAATAGCGATAAGAGTCCAGGCTGAAGACTATTTGCAAAATCTGTTTCATCTACAATACAAAATAAAAGAGCAAATAAAGATGAAATTGTCAATATACTCTAACGTAAAACATCGCAATAAAATAAAACCCCACAACAGCTAATTTTTATGAACTGAATATTTCGATAATATTTATGGTCCGGCCAATTATTAAGAAAATCTTTGAAATAATAATTTAGTTATTTAGAGGCGCTATTAATAAACAGACGGTATCATAAGGCGTGACATGTTGTAAAGGTTTGCAAGCGTGCAAGAGGCCTAAAATCTTTCAAGATTATTTTTTGGCATGATGATTGCCAAGATGTGAAGAATTTTTACAAAATGGCATAGGATTACAACAAACATTAAGGAAATCAGTCGGCGTAGGGGGTACAATTCGATCACTTCCTATGAAGAATTTACTATCAACCGCATTAATGATGCATCGGTTAAGATAGCCAAACGTTGCTGAAATTTTCTTTGGATAGTCTGGAAATCTTCATAAAAAGGACTCGAGGCTTATTATCATGGATTTGCCTTCAGACACACATTTTCGAAATTTGTGAGACGGGTGACTATGCAATGCACCTCACCCCCGTACGTTTAAATAATCCAATGTTTATTCGGACAAAAGAGTTTTTAAGATTGCACACGAGGAGATCCTAGCTTCCCTTAAATTGAGATTACAAGGCAACAGGGGTAAAGGGGGTAGATAAGATCTGTACACATTTTGAAGCAGAAACAAAAAGCGTTTTATTATCTTTAGCACAAGCTTCCAAAATATTATATCTTAGCCCTAGCAAACAAATCAGGGCACAAGGTGGAAGTCGCAAGGTCGACGAGAAAGACCAATAAAACCAGGAAATATTATAGTTACACGCCCCAACCCTACTTTCTTCCATTGTTCTTCTTAGAAACGTTACAGAGATCTAGAGCATGTCCAGAGGAAGAATTACCCTTTTCTGGGACTTTGAAAAAACCTTGGTCTTATCTGTGATCTCACTTACCCAAACCGTGTAAGTTAATTTTCACACTAAGCTGCTACATCTTATTTTAGCATTAAACTCACAACATACTGACTGTGAACTAATAGCAAATTATATATTTAAACATGCTCTATAAGAAAAAACATGAGATGGATGAAAGCATCACCAAACGTGGTGGTGGATGATAAACAAACTATGGGGTGCGTTAAGACAGGCATTTAACAATTTAAAAAACAATGATTTTGCAGATTTCAAGGAAAAGCCAATTCTTGTGAAATCTTGCTTTGACAAAACGAACGTTGAAGCAAGATGAAACAATTAAAGCTTCTACTCAAAACAAAAATCAGACAACATACGGTTTATCATCTGATATTTACCATTACTTTCATGGGCTTGTACGGTTTGGGGGGCGGTCACAGGGTTATTAAGTTTAGGGGGGGCGGCTTTTTGGATACATGTAGTCGAACAGAAGTCCCCCTAGTATTTTGATAAAAGGCAACCTCAGAAAAATGCAGATTTTTTGTTATTTATGTTCAAGTTTTCTCACACTCTTAGCAAAAGGGAAATATCAAATATATAAACTGAGAGGGTTCGAAAGATGCATGGGCTCTTATAAGATGATCTATCGTATGCAAAAATTTGTAGAAACTTATTTGTTTGTTCCTTGGAATCTTTTATGATAACATTTGACTGTCAGGCTGCAAAACCAGGCTGAGATCTCCTATTGAAGAAAACACAGAGACTGAAGAAGATATTCTGAAATGAACATGATTATTTCGCATAATTATTAAAGCATACTTATGTGTCAGGTAACAATAAGAAGCAAAAATACACACAATTCTTCTTGTCAAGCTATTTTCATTCAGAATCTGGATCTAGATTTCTATCTAGTTTTGAGAATTATCCAAAATCTCATAATCTAGGATGTAAATCTGGATCTAGATTTTTATCTAGTTTTGAGAATTATCCAAAATCTCATTCTCCAGGATGTAAATCTGGATCTAGATTTCTATCTAGGTTTGAGAATTATCCAAAATCTCATTCTCCAGGATGTAAATCTGGATCTAGATTTCTATCTAGTTTTGAGAATTATCCAAAATCTCATAATCTAGGATGTAAATCTGGATCTAGAGAACAGAAGGATGAAAATTTCTTTTGTATAAAAAATTGTGTTTCTTATTCGTTATTATCCACATATTATGTCATATATAAAATAAGCAAGAATCCAACATGCGGGGATGAATTCTCGCCCACATATATTGAGTCAAGACCTTGACATTCTGTTAAATGTTTCATAGGTTACAAAAACTTCAGTTATAAAATGTTATATGCAAGAAAGACGGAATGAAAAATGAGCTGAATAGTTTGATGCATAAGTTACATTTGATTCATCAGTGGAAATATCACCTTACTAGCTAATTGAGATTATCCCTGAAACTATCAATAAAACTTTTCTAATCATAAGTATTTGAGACTCGTTTTATTTGCAAACAAAAGCATACCTGGCATTCACAGTTTTACAGTGAGTTTCCTCCTTCACTGCCTCTAGGTTCACTCGATACTCCATTGCTCGCAGCAGCCAGGTAGGAAAACAGGCATAAGACCGAGTAACAAATTTCACCAGCCTAATGGACAATAGAAACTGTCGTAAAATATTGCATCATATGGCGTAATATCGTAAAATATCGTGTCATATCATGTAATGTCGTAAAACAGACTGCTGTAAGTGGCTTACCACAAAATGCAAAAGGCGTGAATAAGTAAATATATATAGATAGTATAGAGTGTGAAATGATGAATGTGAAATGACCAATGTATGCTCAATATACCAAATGAAAATATAAAATGTCAAGATGTTTAAAAATGTCAAGTTGCTTAGAAATAGTTCATAGTATGGCCATTCACACACGGATAGTCATCTGCAAGTCTGTTAAAATGAAAATGACTGCAGCCTAATTAAAACACAATAAAAGAAGCGAGCATAAAAAGCTCTCAACTTATTTAAGAGCAGTTTTTGTTTAGCAGAACAATATCACAGAAAAAGCATTCAGGGCATTTAAAGAAATATCCTAAGCAAGTAGCCCAGCGTCTTTTTGTAAAACGACTGTTTAAAATTCATACAGACTGCAGTTGCATGCATGAATCTAAAAATGCTGCTAATAAGATGAGTTTGATTGATTTGTTACGTGAATTAGACCGAGCTACACCATATGTTTTTGCTGTCAATTCAACAAAGATGTTTATAATCCAACATTTTTACAAACTCTTCTTTATGTTATCTGCAGAGGCCCATATAACGGATGACGAATTTCACCATCGTCAAGCCTGTTTGATGAAACGTGCATTAATTCAAAAATCTCAAATGCTTGAAATAACAGACGCACTCTTATCTCTGTGCTGCTGATTTCAAATTCACAATATTTCCAAATTTATAAAATCAGTTGTTTTTTAGATCTAAGTTAGTATTCTGACGTCAAACACCACAGTGGCACTGATAACGAGCTTCTTCTTTCACTGGGGCGGTATTCAATTTCAAAGCATTTTCAAAGGATTATCAATTATTTAATGTCACTGAATTCGACTGAACAAACCTTGTGAGAATATAATTCATGCTCAATAACTTGGTGTGTATGTGGGACTGAAATTAAAAACGCAAAATTCATGGCAATTTCTAAAAGCATTTCAAAATGTGACAAAAGCAATCAAGAATTCACTTCGAACTTACAAATATTGAAGCTGTACAAAGTATTCAAGAAAATTCCGAAGAGCGTCAGAAGAAAAGTATTAATTTACTCAAATGTTTGCTTTTTTTAAAGCCATTTTCAAGAAAATGCTTTCTACAGAATAAGAGGAAGTTTAAGAACAGCGATCTTCTTCGACGTGGGTGTATTTTTCAGTTTTCAGAACAGGAAGAAAATTTTACAAAAAGTTCTGCTTTGAATAGGAATCTCTCGTTTACAGCATCTGGGTCATTAGCTCTGAACTGGTGTTGATCTTTCGCACAATCCCCCCTGTTATACCAGGGATTGAACTTCCTCTAAATCCCTCGTCACTTTGAGTAGTAAACAAATCATTTAAGAATGAATACAGAAAGCTTGTGACTTGTGTTGAGGTTAATCACTAACTAAAATACTAAACAAAAGGGTACGTGTTATATACACACGAAAGCGAGGCTAGCATACTAATAACGTATGCTAATTAATGAAAAATAATGCTAATACATTATTCCAATAACTATATACCAGCTGTGAAAAGATATGCTCCTAGATGTAATAGCGGGAAGGGGCCACAGAGAGACCTAGACATGTATGCTGCCAAGGGTTTGCGTTGGTTTATATCACTGTGTTTTAGACTGTAGTCGTGAGTAAAACGTGTTTGGCCTTCTTTCGGGAATGCACAGTCAATGTTTAGAAAAAGAATCACAAACCCCCTCTTGCCTGGTCTTGTTACTAATATTATTACACCAGAACTGCCCGGCTCGTGACATTAAAGAAAGTATTTTCCAAATGAATATTGTGAAAACCCGAGATATAATTTTAGATGTCCTTCTTGTGGGAATTCTTCAGTAGATAGATGATTCCACATAGCTTGAGAATAAAAGACATTCTCTAACTTCGAAAACCAGGACTTAAAAATAGGTCTCTATTATTTAAATTCCATAGTCTTAATTTCAAGCATTTTAAAAATGGTAGTATTGGCTTTTAGTAGCATTAGCTTTTTTCTATCCAACTATAAACAAGGTGTATCAATATGATAAAGAAGATAGATGCTGGCAAATTACTTATTCTAACATGTCTGGTTTTATGGTGGATCGCTTTATTCCCATCGCTTCATGCAAAGCTGAAAAGAGTGTTTTGGTTCCGTACATATTGTAACAAAATATCATTCTCCAACATAAGCCTCTGCCTATTTACAAAGTAGGAAATCCGTAACAAATTAGCCAGAAAAGCCTGGTTTAACCAACTTCTATAGCAGCAATTCTGGACGCAGCTATTGAAAAAAATGCTTAAACAAACGACACACAGCACCACGATGCCCCCAAATAAAAGTTGGGAATTTCGTATTTCAATTTAAGAGATACAGTCATTGTAGTGAGTGAGGGGGAATCCACCGTTTTTATAGGATTATATCTGTGAAAGAAATAAAAAAAACACACGACAAGATTTGGTTTAACCAGCCAGGATTCTCTATTTACCACCCTGATTAAACTCTACTAACTGCTTGCTAAAAATGTCACAGATTGTTTCACCTACCGTATTCTTGTATATATAAAATTGATTCCTTTCGTGAACAATTCTTTAGATTTCGTATGTCGATAGCACACTGCAAAATAAGACCAACTTGTTAATTATTTCAGTTATTTGGAGAAAATAAAACGAAAATCCCACGAATCGACCAGAAAAATTTGAACTCTTCTCCCAAAATTTAACCACTGCAGATCTACAAATGTTTGCCTAAGATTTTAATAAAACATTGGTTGCTTTAGGCTGCACTGAAAATATCCTGCCCAAATGTTTTAGGTTAGGACTTATGTAAATCTGACAAAGCGAGCAAAAATTATTCTGTTTTTGCAATTTAAAGTTTCTTACAATAGATAAAAAATCAAACACCTACTCAGTAAGGTTGCATAAACCTAAAACTATGATAGTTACCAAAACTAAGACAAAAAAGTAATATAAAATACTATACAGTTTCATGTAGTAAAATATGAAAAACAATTTGAAAGTATTTCAGTTCTATTAATGATAGCAGAACCCCCGGGATTCTAAAAGTTTTAAGTGGACTGGTAGCGAAAGTGATAAAATATAAGGAGGTAAATAATGCTTACCTTGCCGTCAACGAAGATTATCGAAATGCCATCTAAGGACACTCGCAGTAATCCTTCTTTATTTGAGTTCAGGTCCTGTTAAAAAGAAAAAATAGGCACTCACTCAGTGATAAAGCTTGTCTTTGGTTGTTCTGATAAAAAGATTGTGTACATATTTCATGATAAATGTAATTCAGCGTGTTGTCTGTCGAATGAGATAAGTCCTGATTAAGAGTTATACTCGAAAAGTCCTTACTATTTCAATCTTGAATGTACAAAGTCGCAATTTAGGTATGTTAATTCATGTTTACACAAATTGCAAACAAAGATCTCAATATCGAAAACAGGGGCACAAAATGAATCTCGATTAGAGATCATTAAGCAAAACCATTGCATTGAATTGAATTAATGGTTGAAGAGCATAACAATAAATGGTTGAAGTGAATTTTACGAAAGGAACTTTTAGGCCATATTAAATATGTACGTTGCGTGTGGTACTTCATCCAGAATAACGATAATATAGTTAGCAAATAAATTTAGTACCAGAATGAAAATATAATAGTTTGATTGTTAAAAACACGACGTTTCGAGCATGTATTCGTTATCAAGTGGCTAGAAAAGAAACGACAACGAGTACATGCTCGAAACGTCGTGTTTTTAACAATCAAATTATTATATTTTCATTCTGGTACTAAATTTATTTGCTAACTACATTATCGTTAACTTTTTAGGTCACATAGACAAGCTCGATTTGGATCCGTCCAGAAATCATTATAGATTATATCTGTTATATCTAGAAGCTATATTCAAAAGTTAAGCCATTTTATTTGGATACGATGCATACGATCAGTGATCAAAGCGATTCATATGATGATTATGTAAGTGAAGACAAAAAGAACAGTGTACAAATGACTACATACATACATACATACAAATTTATTTTATATAATTTTATTTATTTATTTTTATGAGGTTAAAATACTGGCAGCTTTGCAAGGTGATGTGGACCTCATTTCAGAGCAGCATAGAAGTGTAAGATAAACTTTAAAAGAGGAGCATAGCAGTGTAAAGCCGAAAACCCACTCCGGAAAATGATCCGCGGATCGGATCAGATCGTGTTGTTCTTTCGATCCGCGGATCGTTTCAGATTGGAATGCACGTTGACATTATCTCCACGGGATTCTTGCCTCATGATGCAAGTGCCCTATTGTTTTAAAAGTTCTAATTCTATTTTGATGAAAAGAAAACTACTGTACCGGAACGGTTCAAAAAAAAGTTGTAATGATTTCAACTTTTTTTTCGATCCGTCGCGGATCAGTCATGTGACCATTTTTGCATCCAAAGCGCTTGCGCAATACAAAATCTGATCCGATCCGCGGATCATTTTCCGGAGTGGGTTTTCGGCTTAAGATAGCACACTAAAAAGGTGAATCAGTTATTTTGACAAATTGTAGCTACTCACAACAACATCGAATTCTCCTCCAAGTTCCATTCCTTAAAAAAGAAAAGATAAGTATAATCAAATATGACGTCACCTGCCTTCAATTAGATTATCCTAGGCAACAGATGTAGATTTCATCCTCTATTGCCAAGGGGTACAAGTATTTGCAGAACTGATAGCAAAGTTTTCTGTATGGGTACTGAAAAACCTTGCATTAGAATTCAAGTGGTATTGTGTATTTGTCATTTGTCATTGATATATCAAAGTCAAAATGTATTTTGTGTTTTGTCAAAATGATAAAATTATTTGAGTGAATACGGAGAATTAAATGAAAATGAAATTGATTGAAAAAATAAATATTGAGAAAATAAAAAGCCATTTCACAAAAAATCAAGGCAAAAACCTATGTTAATCTATACGTTCTGGATATTTTATGACTTAATAAGCTGAATAAACTGAAGCAAAATATAAAACTGTATTCACGACTGTTGTGAATTACCTAAGGTCAGTCAACTATTTTCTAAACATAAAAAGTTCTAGCAGATTTTCAAAGAATTCTTAATCTGCTTAAACTATTCTTAATCATTAAGAGGTATTTTCAAAACTACAGAAATGAAATTCACGTAGCGTATAAGCGATGATATACTGGTGAATAAAAAACACTATGTATCAGAAATAATTTGAGTATACAAGAAATAGGAGCCTCAAGTTCAGTTTTTATTGATTTGTACTGTCCTGTCCTTGATATATAAATGACGTATAGTTTACCGTCATGCATTGCACGAACTATTCACAAGTAATACACAGACAAAGCGTAAGAAATCTATTACAAAAAACAGACACATAAGCAATACATACCTCAAGGTTCACGACACATGACATTTGACACACAATAAAATGTACACAAATCTCTTGACAGTCGAGAATATTATCTGCTAAACACGACACTCAAAAGACAGTTACATACATGATTACAAAACTTTGTAACAATCACACAAAAATACGTGACACCACGGACAAAAAACACGTTGTAGATACAGAACAAGTCAGTTTGGTTATTTGTCATCAGTTATAGTGTACGTCTCATGTCGTGGTCTAGGCAACAGTCCTTAGAGATTAATACACAGCTTAAATGGCATTACAAAGGCTTTGATAAGCACAGGTCACAACTGAAGGTCTTATTGTAAACTTGAATGCAAAGAAAAGCTTAGAACAAAATAAGTATGATTGAATTACTCAAGTTCATCTCGGTCAGATTCAAGGATTTTATCCCAAAAAGTAGCCTCAAGACCTGAGACCTGAAGATGGATATGGCAACGTATTCTGAGGGAGCTATTTCATTCAAATTCAAAGATCTCTTTTGCTGACGTTTCTTCCCCGAATAAGAAATTTAGTAAGTTGATTACAAAAACCACCCAACATATCTAGCAAGAACCAAACTTGGTAGAAATCACATATCAACGGTATATGACTAAATCTATTTGGAGTAACTGATGTTTTATAACCGTTAAGTTTGGAAAGACCCTGTGCATCTCAGATTAAAAACATGAATTCCTGGGAAAACTTCTTTAAGATGAATAAAGATGATAATGATGGAAACATTGCTAAAAGTACACAGGGTATTATCTCCAATCAATCAGTTGACATGTTCTAAGTTTTAGCCACAGCATATTGAGGTATAGAGATACAACAAAACAACATATATGCCAAAATCCAAAAATATCTGTCTCATACCACGTTCCAAACCCTTGAATTTTCGTGATGTTTTCTCCATGCTTTCTTTGATTGAGGTGTATAAACTCTTGCACTAAAATACATAGAACAGCATTTATTTTATAATAATCAATAAAGGATCTCAACAAACAATAAAATAATATCTGTGTACACAGTGCAGATCAAATAAAACATTCCTCTATCCCCGAAAGAAATAACTGATCGCAGGTAAGAAACCATATGATTGCCTTAATAGAAACATATCCAACACCCAATCGCAGGCAGGAATCACAACAGAAGGGTTTTCCACTCATTCCAAATAGCATACGAGATTCTTTAAAAACAAAAGGATTTTTAGGGATTTTAGGCAGATTATTCTCGAAAAGAAAAGTATTTTCGCCGAAGGTGTACGAGATTTTCGGGGAGTAATATGCACCTCGATCACAATCAGTCAAAAGTCAGGAAGATCAGGTAGCACGAATGTTAGCCTACCATTAAGAAACGTCAATAAGCATAAAAAAGAATCAAACAGGTTTTATGGGACAAAGACTATGAGAAAACACTTTAGTTAAACAAGACTCCCCTTCTGTAGGGTCAAACTATTTGGATAGTATTACATATTTAAACGACAACAGGGAGAAAACAGATAACAATTGAAACACCGCTGTTCGTAGCTATTCACGTAGGGTGGGACAACCTGCTAGATCAGGGGTTTATTGATCAGAAAACGCTCCTTTATTGTCCTATTCATGATTTTTAAGCACAATTGTAGCTTCATTTATAAAGAGGAGCTAAAAGGACAGGAAACCGTTAGTTAGTACCTTCTTTGTTGAGATTTTCTCAAGCCTTGTTAGTTCACCCGACTTTATCCACAAGCAGAGGATTTTGGCCCGTGGTGAGCAGCTCATGTTGAGGACATTCTCATACCACCATCGTTCGACTATGCCACCATTTGTGCTCTTTATCAGCATGCAGTCATCGCAGACCTATTGGAAAACAGGTTAGTTACTTTTTAGCCCTAAAATACACGAGTTTTTTAAGAAGCAGGCATTCTCAGGCTTCTGAAGAGAGCGGGAATAAACGGTTTGGATTTTCGTTTAAACCCAAAACTCAAAGATTTATTTAGAAAGTAGGAAAAGCCTTATCGAAACTATAAAGCGGGCACCATAACCACGTGCGACATCGAACACCAGAAAAATCAAAATCACTGAAATTTTTTCCCGTAGAAATAATGAAAAATGTAGAAATTAAAGGGAACTTTTGCCCACGCGCCAGTTCTCGAAACTGTAACTATCTGAATATATATCGTCTTATAAATTTTCTGCAATTAATGATAGCTTTCCTTTTAAATTCGTTATCTCAGAAACAAAATTCAATCCCTTAAAAGATATCAATAAACCTCACAAAAAATGCAAGATGTGTGGCCTCGAAACAATCAATCGAAACACTGAGTACAACATTGACATACACAAAGTTTTCATTCATAATAGTTTCTTTTGTAAAATGCAACATATCTCAAGCAAAATTTCTCAAGATACTCAACACAAATCACTACTAACAACATATTGGGATACAAATGTTCCCACTTTCCTACAAAAGTTTATCGCTTTCTTAAATAGGATCTTAGATTTAAAATGAAAATGAAAAAAATGAATTCCTAACTAGAAATCATATATCTTTATTAACGATAATATCGTTAATACAATATTAATTTTTCCTTCTCTCTTCTACTTTACTTACTCGATTCCGTGGCCAAAGCAAAATTTAATCGAATGGAAAATTTTTGAGCGCCAAAATATAAATCTTTATGACGCAATGTCTTTTGTATTTACCAACAAATGAAAATTTTTGACAGGATTAATTCATTCAGGAAAGCAAGTCCCCGTTAATCAAAATCTTTCCTCATACAGTACCGGAATCTTGACCCCAGCCATTAGTTTGCAAAACCTTAAACTGGATGTCTAAACATATACACAATAAATTCAAAAAAGTAAAAAATGAGTTATTTGAAGGATTGCCGAAGCTAATTTCAGAACCATGACTTAAAGCCATAACCCTACCAATTTTAGAGACAAAAATTCAATCATTTATTTCAAATCGTCTCGCATTTAGATCAAGTTCCCAATCCATCTCTCTCAAATTAAAAAATAGCAGCAGATACAGAAGCAAATCATACAACTGATTAAGTAAGGAAATTTGAAATAAACTTAATTTTTTAACGCATGAAAAAGTTAGAACAGGCAGTTCACATACCTCGATAAAAAAAACAGGGCCCGATTGATCTTCACCAAGATGAACAACAAACACGTGCTTTTTCATCGTTCGGCTTCGCAGAGGTCTAAGATCTATATCATTTCCATGCTAGAAATAAAAATTAGTAAGCAATCAGGGAAAGTCTTAATGTAAGACCATGGCGCTTTGACTTCAAGAAGCCAAGTATTTTTAATACGTAAAAAATAACTGGAGCTTGGCAATTAAGAAAACGACCTGAAATGTTGTTCAGGGATTGCTAGTAAACCTCGTTACTAATTCTATCACAAATATAAGCCCAAGTTTAAAAACATTTCGAGAAAAAGAAAATTCGCCTGCAGAAGCATAAAGATATTGTTATATTGACAGAAAGCGATGCTGTCTGAAAGAAGGACTTTCGTGGTTCATTTACCCATACCTTAAAAGTTTGCTTAACACTATCCAATATCGTATATACTGGTATATAGAGAAAAAATATCGTATATTTTACTAGCATTATACCCCCGGACTCAAAATTACTCGGCATTTTGTGTTTTTCTCGCAAACATTCTCAAAATATAGAATACGTATTCCGAGACGTACTTACGGTTAGTCCTAGACTAAGCCCCCTCCCTTAGGATAAGCCCCACTCCCTTTGGACAAGCCCCCTCCCTTTGGATAAGCCCTCCTCCCTTCTAATAAGCTCCCCTTCCCTCGAATAAGGCCTATCTCAAAACATTTTTTGCGAAATAAGGCCCCAGGGGCATATTCGATGACTTACGGTAATGGAGGCTCATGACCTGTTTATCAATCTGTGTTTCTTTTGCTAAAGACAAATTTACTGTTTTATCTGGAATTCCTGTTTGTAATTACTAAGGAGCTCAGAGCTTCCCTTTCCATGGGAAAACGGAAGGAATGAAACCCACCAGATTATCGATATTGTCCAGCAACACATTGATACATTGCGTGTGCACGAGCCCTATGTGCGATTTTCCAAGAAGCCTTCTAATCTTCCGCTTCATTTTTGTTTTGTCAACTTGCATTGTCACCATAAATGCAATCATATTATGAAGAACAGTCGAAAGGAGTTTGTCTTCCTCTTCTTCAAGACATCTTCGTTCAGCTGATCCAAGAGATTTATACCTGTTAAAAAAATAGCGTTACTTTAATCTATTTAGTTAGTTTGTTTAAGAACAAACAAAAAAAGAGGCCCTTTACACGGGAAAATCTGAATCTCAAACATGTAAATTTTACTTTGGTTATTTATCAAGTGCTCTTGCAATGTTTACACTGAGTAAGGTGAAACTCGTACAGGCCTGAAAAGCAATTCAAACATAATTCAGTAACATCCTGCCTACAATTTCAAGGAAAGAACATTGTCGCCCGAGAAAAGACTTCCATATTTTTTAAAAAACAGATCTTTATAAATGGTTCTCTTCACAGCAGTAGCTCTATTATGGATCCCTTCCAAAAGAATGATAAAGTCAGTTTAATAAATTTCATTGAATAGGCAAACATAGGGGTGCTTTATGTTTATTCGAGTAGACATACGGTGGGTCGTGTCACATACGCGGGATTTTAATCTCGAAGAGTGACTAATCTCTACTTCTTGCTATTGTTTTTGAGACATTTTTACGAAACTCCTCTTTGCGTAGCACTACCTCTTAGATACAATTGGAGCAGCCTTTTATGCGCATGGGCTACAGAAATAATTGAGCAGCAATAAGCCATATCCAGAAGCCATATCCATATGTATATCCATGAACAGTGAATTGATATCTGTTATAGTTAATAAAATGTCATACCTTTCCAGCAATTCCACAGGCCCTATGTCCATACCGACCATTTCCCTTTCGGCTGCAACGCTGTCGTAAAAACAATGCTCCCAAAAATCCATATCATCCCAAATTGATGATCTCGGATTGAGAAGTCCTTCGAATATGAACCTTCGACCAGTCCCTGTGATTCCTTTGCTAACTCGCTCTTTCTTTGCTTCGTAGAGCCGGCCGTCTCTGAATCGATATCCGGCACTAAAAATAGATAAAAACCTGCAATGCGCAACCTAGTTACCAAGAGACAGCGGGATAAGCTAATACAAATTATATGGCAATTTATAAATACCGGGTCTTAAGATCCCGGTATTATCAGACATGATTGTGGTGTGGATGTGGAACGAAACACATCGACATGAAACCAGACCCACTGACATCACTAACACATTGAACTAAACAAAAACTCTGCTGAATTTTGGTGAAATCTTTCTCGAGCCCTTCTTAATCCGAGGACCTGATAAAAGTTGCCACTGTGCTTCCTACCTATCAAAAAGTAAGCTTTCACAGAAAAGGTCCATTACTTCTCTGTCCTGTTAAACCAAAAAGTGGAATGTACGGAACAGAAGAGACAGGACGAAATGATGCCGGTCTTTTTCTGAACACTGCTTGGATGACCAAACGGCCACTAGCAAATGACGATAAAAATAACCAAAATATCAGCCTTTTGTTCCAAATATTTGAAAAACATGCAAGAAAGCAGAAACAAAACATACTATAACACTTTTCGCCTGACACCCCTCAGAGAATAAACGTTGGAGAATTTCCAAATGGTAAGCAACAAATCTATATCCGGATGCGGATCGAAAGTAACGTGAGAGGAGGAATGACCCGTTTGATTGGCTCATTGTTTTAGCCAATCAGTGATAGCTAGCTCCTAACATAATTCGGGAGTCTATGAGTGAAGAAGAGCTCTTTCCACGAAATTGTGCTTCCGTGTAAACACATTCTAGAGCACCTAAATAAAAAGGCAAACTGCCTCAAGTAATGTCAAAGCAAAATAATAAAATTGTTGTGGTTTAAGAAGAGAAGAAGTCTCACGAAAAAAAAAGAATCTAGCAACAACGTTTAAAGAATTGAGACTACACTATTGCCAATTGCCACATACCAAAGATTACTCTTGCAGACGAGGTTCCTCTCATCTACCGACTCTTGTACATCTGTGGCCGATAAATCACCAACTGACATGCTTGAGTTTAACTGTGTTTTTGATGAAAGGGTCGTGTGGCTTAGAGATGGCAGTTTCTTAACTGTTCCTTGCCCTGCACGTTCGTCGTCAAACGATCCACTCTGCGAAGAACTTCGTCGCTGTCTTGAGTCGTGACTAGCCACATTTTGGCCTTCAAATACGCCATCAAATGAATCACGATTATGTGATACACTATCTAAAGAAGGCGCGGAATCCGAACTACTGCCTCGTTCTACTGACCCGTTTTGCCCTCCATTCATTTTAGTTATCGAGTTGTCATTATAATCTCCTCTACTGGCAGCAAATATGGACGACACACGCTCAGTAACACTTTGAATTGGCGAAGCTTCTGAAAAAAATGAGTTGAACATTAAAATGCGATGCCACACAGAATCACGTACCGAAAGCAACGGGGGAAAACTATTTCCGCCCTTCATTTAACATTTTGTTGCTACGCGCGGGCCAACCAACTTTACTCATTTTTCAGATCCCTTTGTTCAGAAAGCAAATTTTGTTCGTTCTGGCAGAGCGATCTGATCTGACTTTCAATGCACTTCGTGCGCGTTGGCTAAACTGCCTATATATTAGTTCTTTCTTGGGATGTAAACAGTAGCACAGACTCTTAAATGACACCAACAGTTCCTGAATATTAAAATTTTAAGAAAATGTATAAAAGAGTGGAGGGGCGATGAATGCAACTTCAAATATGTAACTTTGTCTGTAAATACGTATTACATAATTTTTTTCAAATGTACATTTTATTAGAAAACTTAGAACTAAATATCAAATTCTTTCTGCTTATCTTTTCTTAGTAGGCATCAAGACGCTTTTCTTTAAAAACCTACATTGAAGAAACTAAAAACATTTAAATGAAACACAAACGAAATATAGAGGTCGGCCTGTAAGCAAATCTATCGTCCTGTAGCGTTGACTTGAAAGGAGAAACGTCAAAATAAGACGTGAAATAATGGCATTACAAACCTCTGGTATAAACAATACTTGAATCACTTTTCGCATCGAGTGACAAAGTCATTCTAAGTTTCTGACCGTTCTCTTTTATTTTCGTGTCCTTCTTCTTGGATGGATTAACTCCGCCATCTTGGATACGCTTACCACAATAATGAGTGTGCATCACTTCAAGCATCGAGAAAAGCGAGGCAAGGCCACCAATGCCTTTTTGCTTTGCGCTGTGTTCGTAACCTTCAATGAGGAACCGTAACAATTCGACGATACCACGATACGTGTTACGCGAAACGTGCTAGAAGTGAAAGAAAGGTAGCATCAAGAATTTCAGAAAACAATAGACTCACAGTTTACAAAAATATCTTAAAGTGATTTTCCGGAAGAAATTCCTTGTCTCTATTGTACCTTTCAATTGAACAATTGAAAACGCTTTAGATTAAGACTTGGTTGAAGCTTCTTCCCATGAAGGATGGGGCATATGGGTGTATCGTATACTACACGTTTAGGGGGGGGGGGGGCTTATGGATCTTGACCGAGCATTATTGCTTCACTGATATAGGACTGCCAGAATGGCACCAGCCCCTATGTCTCCTCAACCTATGAGCGTTCCATTTTTCTAACACAAAAACATCCAATCCTTTGCATAAATTGTAGTAAGGATGTCCATTAGCTCACAAGAGAAGGGCTTGTTGGAGCTATTGATTGATTAAACTAGGTTTAACTACAGTAAACTAAATGAAACGATGGTATACTCTCATATATATGAGCAGGTATCCACAAGTCGGAATATATAAAACTTTGCTTACTATATCGCTAACTGCCTCGTCTTCTTCATCTTGCTCCTTGGGTTCATACAACTGTTTGAAAAGATATTGCCTCAAGCTTTCATGGACCAATAATTTACGCAACTTCTTCTGACTAAACCAGCCAACTCCATCGCCTTTTAAGACATTTGTAACAACATCATTGATAACCTGTTGGTTTTCACTGAAAGAGAATCAAAATTATGAGCTGCCTGGTAAAAAGCGTTTTTTAGCCATTCAAAATGAAAGCGAAGTAATACACATGAATATTGAAATAGACGGAAATATCTGAGTTGAAAATTTACAAAGGAATTCTGGTTTTAAATGGCCAAATTCGATCAGAAGGTTTAGATATATACAAACTCTGTTTAGTTGCTAGGTTTCCTAAAATTCTCATTCGAAAAAATTCCAAACCCGCAAGTCTGGTCTTTAATTAATGAAAAACCTCCATTGACATTAAACCTTATTTAGGCCTTTACTGTTTACCTGCATGTTACATATTTGTTAACAGATCAATTATTAACTGCTCTATGTCAATGGGCAGAGATGTGCATGTATTGGTGTGTAGAACAGGACGGTTCTAGCTTGCAAATCTGAGTTTTACGCTTAAAGGGGCGTGGGCAACCAGTAGCCTTTGCGGGCGTAAGCTGGGAAGGCGGCCATTTTCGTGGTCCATGAAAATGGTGGGCAGCTGTTAGCACAAGCTGTGCGCAAAATGAAACCAAATAGAAGCCTTCCAAAACGATCTAAAGCGCTTAATTGATACCAGAAATTTCCCATCGAATTCTCCTCGCCATTTTTGTCTTGCACAGAAGAACACAGTTAGAAAAACAAAACAAATGCGAGCGCGCAAAGGCTGCTGGTTGCACAGGCCCCTTTAAGGCAACCATGAAGCAACTGGCTTCAAACTGCATTTCAAGAAATGTAATTTTAAAGAGTGACAATAAAGCGGGAATACGCGTTCTGTTAAAAAAACAAGCAGAAAACATACGCATTGTGAAATCTGGTGTCTTTAATGGTTTTCTGACCACCAAATGAAGAACGATCTACCAGTCGATCAGGAATGCTCAAACGAAGTGAATTGCCTACAAGTTTGGAAAATATAACGAAAAAATTGGAAGAATATGATGACAGCCATTAATTAATATTTTGTTAACATTGGTCGAAGAAAAATATTCTAGGCTTATATCTAGTGGGAAATTAGGTTTGAAATGATGACATATACAATAGAAATTTCAGCGCACGTGGGCATAATAACACGTGGGCATAAGCACGTGGGTCAAAAGGTAACTCTCCAGGACAGTCAATACTTCTGCAGATAAAGTCTCACTAAAACCAATAAAGTAAGCACAAGCTGTATTGAAAAAACAACGTACCTTCTTCTATTTCCGACAATGGATAAGGATACGAAAATGCTTTTTGTTGCATCGGTGGTGTTGGCATACTATTGCATTCTGAACTTCCAGAGCTAACAAACGATTGTACACTGACTTCCGACTCAATAGAGCTCTTTTGAGACAAGCGCGGTTTTATCTGCCCAATCAACGCTGGATAAAAACAGAAATTAGTGCTTAAGTGTTGTCATATTACTTTAGGCTGACCCAACACTACACCTTCACTCAAGACATGTTATTCTCATTTCCAGCTAAGGAATCGCTGGAGACATCATTTCGTACTCACCATTTAGTCTCTCACTTGCACTGCTGCTCTGCCTTGAAAGTACGTCTTTCGCTTTTTGGCCAATACTGCTACTTGGTGTCAAAGGTTTCTTCTTGAAAACACGCTCGCCTGCATCTGAAGGTGAACTTTTCTCGTCGGCATCGTCAACGCTACTTCTTGCTGGATCTAAAATCGATTGAACTGTTGACGGCAGTACTTTCCCTTCATCTGATCCTGGACTGCAGCATTCTTGCCTGAAAGTTAGGAAAAACCCAATTACCGATTATTGTCGAGATTTTGAATCCCAAGAACTCCCCTCCCAATCCTGAAAAGGATTATCCTACTTTCTAAATGAAAAAAGTTGATTTCTTCCCTGATTCTTCTCCGCAAACTTCAAGATAGACCTTTCATGCAAAAGCAAGGAAAGTGAAAAGGAAAACTCTTAGAAAATCAAATCTTATATCGACCTTAAGAGTATCTCTATTGCTGGCACCAAAAACGGTGGTTCTTATTGTCTGTTTTTCTTGCAATGTTTCAATAATTTTGTTGTCATTTTCCAACAAGAAAGTGTTGATCATTTGTGCTGATACCTCACAAGATTACCAATGTTCAAAGGCACTAGGTTCGATGCATTGCGCTGGCAAATTAAATTTCCTATTGGCACATGCTACTTATGAAAGAATGCGCTTTCGTATGAATTTTGAATTTGTATAAGTTCTTCTATAACTCACTAAGCCTCCTCCAGCCCTAAATTTTTTAAAATAATACTGATTTCCGGCCGAACTAAATATTAGACTTAGCATAACTTTCTATAATTTCAATATCTGATGTCTTTGATTTTGTTCGGGAGATGAATCATGTCCGTCTTCCAGACATGCACTAGCCCCCGTTTCAGAGTCATTGCACATGCGCATTATCACTTGAAGCCCTGGTGATAAGCTCAAGAGTTGTGTGGTCATAGACAGGAAAAATGTGCGAATACTGTTATTAATGCGCATGTGCTATGACTTTGCAACACTGATTGGTTTAAGGTGGTATTGTTTGGAAACAAAGAACTGAAGGATTCGTCTCCCGAACAAATTTAGGGGGAAATTGGGAAATTCTCGACGCACTTGAAGGACAACCAAACATACGCAAACGCCCAATCAAGATAGGAAATATCCGCCTAGAAACATTGGCACGATCACGTGTTTACTACAAGGAATTTGATAGGACAAGACAAATATGTCAATCAGCAATAGCCAATGAAAAGAAGCCATTCAAACGAAACAATTCATTGCATGCATCGTGAATTCCATACAGTGACATAGTGATGACGTCATAAAACTGAATTTTTAGACTTTATTTCTTTTGAACATATAATCAGAAAGAGCACCATAAAATATCCCATAAAATTTTGAACAAAGGAAGAATAACTGTAATCCGCTGGGAAAATACAAGTCTTCAATTGGCCATAACTCGAGAAATCTGCAAAAGACTTTACTGATGTTGCATATTTCGGGGTACGTATTCTTCCTACTCCTGCGGTCAAAATAAAAATAAAAATAAAAAAAAACTAAAATAAACAGTGATTTGATGAACATACCTATGTGCTCTTGAGCGAAACACACTTGACTGAGTATTCAAGGCTGGCAAGGAACTTCTCTGCGAATCAATGATCTCTCGATTGTGATCACCGTTTTCAAGAGTGTTGAAAGACGAGTAAGAAGAATCATAAAGTTCTGAAATTTGCTGCAATAGAACACACAAATATATATATCTTAAAGTCAAATTTAGTTCATATAAAAGTTATATACTTGAAATATCGATTAATTCTAGATTTGCATTTTCTTTTTAATCTATGTTGAAATGCTTCAACGCCTTTTTGAACATTGAATGACAAAAGGAACAAAACAAACACATTTCCTAATCCGCAAAACTTTAAAACACTTTAATGCATTTCTTCTACTTTGAGATTGTTGAAATTGTTCATACTAAAAGCAATCTATCTTTTGGTGGTAGAAAACTTGAAAATGGCTTTAAAAAAGCAAACATTTAGTAAGTTAAAGCTTTTCGTCTGACACCCTTCAGAGTTTAAAACGTCAGGACATAGATCGAAAACTCTACGCTAGGAAATACAAAGGCAATCTACGGATACACAACAGTGGCTTAAGCCAGCTGTCAATCAACTTTTGGCCAATCAACAAACGCGTGAGTAGCATACGTTTATTGATTGGCTACCTTTGATTAAGACATGGCTTAAAGACTCATTGCTAACAATGAGCCTTTGCGAGAGTGGCAAATTATCCAGGCAACAATCCAAACAATGGCAGTAAACTTCTACTGATTACCAATAATTGATTTCAGACTGTCTGAAAATGCATTATGGGATGCTTGCGTAGCGCTATGGCTCACTGTTAGCAATGAGTCTTCAAGCCATTTTAGCATCTGTATCAAATCAACTGGGAGACGTTGCCGACCTTGCGGACGTTGCGGAAATCATCAATCGCAGCTTCAGGAAAGACGATTTTTAATATATGACTGCACGATGAAGTACCGATCATACTTCGACACCTTATAACTTGCCTAGGCAACACAAATATGTCCGTGTTTGCGGTAAGACAGATATCAAGACCAGTTTCAGATCTGACGATTTCCGATCTGAATTTACTTTAAACAGTTATTTAATCCGCGATGTTTTCCTTAAAACTACTTAGAAAAACAAAACATCAAACATGACCGCCAATTTTACCTCTCGCGCCTTCGTAGTTAAGTCAAGGTCCACAGACAGCGTCCTTTCTTTTTGCAAATGCATATACTCCTCATCACCAAGAGAAATATCACTATCAGATAAATCATCCTCGTCGTCAAAAAGAGGCCCAGAATCATCAGAATCATCAAGTAGGTCATGGCCTAGACTGGAGTGTGGATTGTGAACTTGGTAGTAAACTGGGGCGAGATAGTGACTGTACCATCTAGGTTTGTCGCCAACCACTCTTGGATCTAGTATTCCTAAAAATAAAATTTAATTGTATAGTTTTTATCTTAAAACTTTTTCTCAGAAGACAAGGATCGATGTGTGTTGTAACGTAAAGGAGATCGATGAAAGTTGACTACATTAGCAACTGAGCATCACAGACAATTTTTTCCTAGCCTTTTATGATGAATAGGTTAGCAATTCTTGCCTATGTGCCAAGGGACACGAATTGCAGCCAGAGATACCTCCATGACAGGAAGGCATGCAAAGCGGAGAAGCATTGAGTACGAGTGGTAGAAGCTCGTTGAAAAAAGAAAAGGATAATCACAAATATGATAGCCCCCCTCCCCCCCACCTGCGCTAGCGATCGCTCTCTTCTGATACCAAAATTCTTGGTTCGAGTCTACAGATCAACAGCGGTAGTAGACTCGTGTGGTTTCACTTTAAGATAATTTTTTTACTTCGGACCCAGTAGCCCTTGTCACAGTCACCGGCTTGTACTCCGAGTTTAAGAAGCAATTACGGTAATTAGTTATAAACAATCTTTTGGTGGTACAAAACTTGTAAATGGCTAAGAAAAAAGCAAACATTTAGTAAACTAAAGCTTTTTGCCTGACACTCTTTAGAGTTTAAAATGTCAGAACATAGATCGAAAACTCTACGCTAGGAAACATATATGCCCAGTTGTGGAAAGAAATAGGCCAATCAGAAACACGAGCACATGACTGTATAGGTTGACCAATCAGTGCCGCTTGCCTATTGAGCCCTTTGTAATTAGTTATTTGGGATAAACTAAACCATAGCACCCTATTGAATGATCAAAAGACGAAAACATATCCTACGAAAAAAAATCCAACTCAGATATGAATGGAAACGCCATACAGAAGCAGCTCACCACTTTGGACTTTCCGATAAACTGTGTTTGTTGGGTTAACGAGCCACTCGGCATAATATTCTGCAGCCTAAAGGTGAAAAAGAAAAAATCAAAACCAATGATCAAATGATCAAACTATTTTCCTAATTTCGGTCTTCTATCAATGGGCAAATTCAGAAAGAGTGGAGACAAGAAGAAATGTCACATGCTGCTAATTCTAATCATGAATAATCATTGATTAATCATTACAATCACAAATCCCTATTTCTCAAATTCTGAGAATCATTTTTTACAAGAGAAGAAACTATTTGGGGATTATGAGAGAAAAGGTAGGATCTACTTGATTTTCTCTAAATTGAGAATTCGAACTACTTATACAGAGATACTCTTAACGATGAGATATTTGAGGAAATTGTTCTTGCTATATGTGTCATAAACATGTTTTGAGATGTTAAACGCCTACTTTCAGCACAAAAACACAGCAGATATTTCAATTTTTTTTACAAACGGTTTGATTACAAACCAATGTTTTGGCTGAAAATCTAAAACTTGCTTCGTCTGATCTGCGAAGAACATAGGTATATCATCTATTTCTAATTTAAATAACTTGCAAACGACCATTTTAATGCAATTCCTTTCCAGTTCTCAAAATGAAGTTTTTACAAAGATACCAAAGCAAAAGCAACTCGTAAATTTACAACTTTCAAATTATATAACAGTTTAAAGGCACAAGTAGAACCGTAAAATCGTAATAACTTCTTACCTGAGTATCTGCTAGTGCTGGTAAGAGTTCTGACGATGTTGGCCTCGAATACACAAACGTATCCTTTTGAAATGCGACAACTGGCCTCGAATACAGGCGCAATATCCTACAATGCTGTGCAAATTCACCAATTACGTTTGGCGATGTGAAGAATTTAACGAGCGAGGCTCGAATAGCGACGTCAACCGAGTCGATGTCATTGCCATAAATTATTTCGCTGAGCTTTGAGCCCGAAGTTGAAGTTCGGTGGGAGCCGATTGATTCGTTGTCAGCAAACACGCCTAAGTCGTGCATACTGTGCGGGTACAAGCTTAAGCAGTCGAGACACTGTAAACAAGCACGAAGAAGGTAAAACTGATAAATTCAGCAAAAGAAGAATACAATCCTGGAAATTCTTATATCTAACTCAAGTTTATTGATATTTCAAAGAAGCTGACTTTACGATGTTACAAAAATGATCTGAACTAAACATGCGACCTCTAGGTATTTTCTGTCGTGCAAATGTACATTCCGTCATAACCCAACAGAACAGCACGATACAAGTTTCAGCCAAGCTTCCCTGTGATAACTAATCGCCATGTGCGCATGCTTGGATTGAAGCGAAGTGCTGATTATTTTAGCACTGGCCTCTAAGCTCAGGTCAGGTCACATTTATATCAAATAGCCCCCCCCCCATCCCGTTACAAACGCAGTTGAGGTCCCTTCCGTTCAGATGCAAACAATTTAGCATCTTCTTCGTCAAACGAAATAAATCATAAAAGATATAAGTACAGTACAAAGATTGTCTTATCAATTGCTTTTCTGGCTATAGCTTACACTGTCACATGGAGAATTGGCATCTTTGGCAATTCGAGTGCAAGAAAGATAAACAATATTTGTAGACTTTTCCCATAAGGTTTACAATAATTTCAGCTGATCTAGCGATAGGATATCCAAGATAAAAATACTGATAATACAAAAAACCGATAAACAACAGCGGTCATTTTTCGCCGTAACAAGTTCGCAAGTAATTCTGGGATATCAAACATGCAAATTTTCCTTATAGAAGATCTGATGACTTTTGCGTTAATCTTGTATTAAAAACCGCATTATTGACAAACCACCTGCATTTACAATGCCTAAGAGTAAATCAACAGTCATCTGACACACAATGAAGCTTGTATCTTCTGTCATTCACCGTAAACCCTCCCCTCGTACAGACCTCCTCTCAAGTTAGCCCCCATTTTAAAACTGCCTGAATAAATAAGTCCCCAGGCGGTGAATTAGAGGGTTTGCAGTATACTTATTTCTAGCAAAAATTAATAACATTTCCGACAAGGGGTTAGTGCTAAATTTCATGTGAATTGTAGGATAGTAAAATTGCCAAATACACTTGATGAGCTGAACGATAGAACGGAAAACGAAACATTTCATCCGCGTATTTTTAAGATGTTTTTGTCCGATATTTACCAGAACATAAATGTCTGGAAGATAACAAATGGGTAAACAAATTATACGGATTAAAATACGCCAAAAATAATCTCACACCTGATTGGCTTGTGTTTTGACCAATCAGTGCATTTTGGTTCGATTGAAATGATGTTTAATCTCGATCAGCCCATAAATATACTTTAACTTAAAACCTCTTTAATTAGACACAATCACACCAAGAAACCTTTTCGATTGAAACGTGGTCACCCTTCAAATCCCGAAAAGTTTACCATGAAAATAGCTTCTACCAAAAAATGTTCAGTGGTACTACGAGGAAATTGACCCCCCCCCCCCCATTTTCAAGTAAGGCAAATTTTTAATAATTTATAGGTGCACTTTTGATTCATGGTCGTTCTTCCATTTTTAAGTTCAGGACATGAACTTTATTTTATAAAAATTGAATTCTTCGCCCTACGCTGCGAATTTCTCAGTTTCCTTGGACGCAATCTAAACATCACTGTTACTTCATTAATCTGAAAAAACATTTGTTATAATTTCAATGAAACTTACATTTTCAAGTAAGGCAAATTTTTAATAATTTATAGGTGCACTTTTGATTCATGGTCGTTCTTCCATTTTTAAGTTCAGGACATGAACTTTATTTTATAAAAATTGAATTCTTCGCCCTACGCTGCGAATTTCTCAGCTTCCTTGGACGCAATCTAAACATCACTGTTACTTCATTAATCTGAAAAAATATTTGTTATAATTTCAATGAAACTTAAGCAGAGGTCGAGGATCCTTTTGATTGTTGCAACAAAAAAGCTGTAATGAAAAACAAACATGGCCTAAAACAAAAATAAAGAATAATTGAGTTACCTGCTTAAGTTGCTCTCGTAAAATTGATCCTTCTGGTTCAGGAAGTTGGGGAATTTCATCCATGCTTAGTGGAACGCCCATCTGAAACAATTTAAATCGAAAAATTAAACAAAGGCCTTTGGCTGAAAATGAAGACTTGGTTAAAAAACTAAAAACGGAGACTTCTCTATGGAGCAATACTTGAGGTTCTCTATGTTTCTTTGATTAAAATAGATACATCCCTTAAATGGCATAGCCAGGAGTGTAGTGCCAGGGGGCTCAGGGGGTTAAACCCCCCTTTTTAATGCCAAAAATGGGCAAATTTCTACTTTTGCTATTGTTTTTTGTAACATTTTGGGCAAGAGACTCCCTTGTTATTTTGATAGCACTACACCACTGGGCACAACCTTACGATGTATCATGTTAAAAAGACTCGCATGCTAATTTCGATTGTATTTGCACCCTTTTACCCCGTATTTAAGGCACCCCACCCTTATAGGTACCAGGCTACGAAAGGGAAAGTTGTGAAGAATGAGAGGGAATTTTCCGGCGGCACTTTGTCGTCGCCGGAACTTTAGGAAGAGACATTAGAAATATAAGAAACAAAAAGAGCTTGAAATGCTTTGCTGTTGTGAAAAAATACCAGGCTTACGTTAGTTGCAAGGCAGAGCTTATATTATTGCAGAATTTGAAAGAACTACATAAATCATATGTTACCCTTTCGAAACTCAGTTTCATCGGAGATCCGATAAAGAAACTAATTAGCAATAAGGGCACATGCACCCTAAACGGTAGAGCCCTTAAAATGACACCATTAGGTATTCATAATTTTATAGGTGTTTCGTTGTTTGATGAATGATAGATGCCATTTTTGAAGATTTGCTATAAGAGAGGAAACAGCTAGGATGAAGGCTAGATAAACTCATGACCTTTCCGATTACCTAATTTGGTCGGCCTGCCAAAATTATTCAAAAATTGAATGAGAAAAAATTGTTTCTCCTCGAATATCGCCATCTTTAAAATTAACATCGCTGATGCATTTTTGCAATGCCAGCCACAAATGCAAAGCCGAGGAAGTGTTTATTGTCCTCTGTTGTATTTTTCCAATCATTGTCCATCGTTTAAAAAAATGAATGTGCCACTATGAAGTTGCAGTTGATCAATTTCAAGCGAATTACCCGAAACGTGATGTAAAACAGAAATCTCAAAAACAGGATGGTTTTACAATTATCCCAACATTATCCCATATGCATATGTAATATTCCCAACACCATCCCATATATATAAATTATCCTGACAAAGGAAATGAAGAAGATTTGTAAAGTCATCAATATTTGATGACTTCAGAGGGAGACGAAAGTGCAAAATCTTGTACAAAATCGAAGACATTCATATACATTTTCATGTAATGAAGAGTGGACTCCGCTTGATTATGAAAGCTCTTAAAAATAAATCTGAGATTTTGAAATATAGCTTTTATCATATTCTTAATTTTTAAAAAAGAAAAAAATATTATTTGTTTAGTTCAATACGTAATCAATGCATTTTCTGTGTTGTGAACTTTCCATACTTTGCGTAAATAAATTTCGCTATTTTTCCCTACACCATGCAAGCCAAAGGAATATTTACTTCTATAGGCCAGAAAACTGGTCTTGCAATCTTATAAATCACTCACATTGAAATTGCCGCCCTAAAAATTTCCGAAGTAGACAAAACATCGCAGACCTGTGACAGGGCAGAGAGTAACATGCATTGTAATTTTATATAGTCTTCTCTAAAAGGATTTAGATTTCTAAAAGATAGGTGTTTATCTCTAGCTCACCTTTGACGTATCTAAGTCAACTATTAAAACATCTGTTGGGATCTGGAAATACTGTGTCTTGTAATGAAGAAAACTTGATGGCACCCCTATAACGTATGGTGTTGGTGCTAAAAGAAGCTGAAAAAATATAAGCTGGTTACAACATGCTTAAATGAGATAAAAAATACTAAAGGAAAAACAAGTGCAAAGCAGATATAATGACTAGGAGGGCTACAGCCCCCTAATCAGGCAAAATTTGTCACATTTCAATTTTGGCAACTCTACCTCGATGTAGCAGTAATATTCAGTCAGTGCAGTGCACCCCTGGTTATAATCATTTCAATGTTGAAATCCAAAACTTTTGATGCCTTACAAAATTACTAACAAAAACCTTACAAAAAAACCCAAGGGCTAAAGTGCTGTTTCTGTATTATTCATTTCTTTTCTCACTGCTGCTACTTCTGCCCCCTTCCTCTCAAAACAACGATGATAGTTATAATAGCATGTCATATGTAAAAGCATGATTTCTGACCTCAAGCATCAATTTTCAGATGCATTATGAATAAACAGCATATGTTCAAGCAGCATTACACTTTTTAAGGATTTGTCACGTCAATGAGAAGAAAAGGGCCCTTGTTTTCTACAAACAATGACTTCATTCTAGCGACCAACACATTGATCTCTTTGAGAAATTTATTTGATTATTCTAGTTATCTGAAGGTTGTAGGAAATCAAAACCCAACAAATTAAAAATAATTATGATTGTCATATTTTCTTACAATAAAACAAAAACAACATCACAGGTTATGTCAAGTGTGACCATATAGATATGACAGGTTACAAATTCGAATCTAGTGAGCTTAAACAAACATTCTTGCATTCCATAAAGATGACATTAGCTTTAGTTTTATGGGGCAGGCATAAATATCATTCTATATGTGCTTCAATTATTATGTAAGAAAAGTCTTACAATTAGCACGTTTATCTGACAAATTTGCCTTGACAGAAGAAAGGATCGGAATTTGATTTGCAAACTTGATTCATATAACAAAACACAAAAAAATCCAAAAAAATAAAAATAAAAACATGTTAGGAGGTACTTGCTCTTAACAACCCTCACCCATGGGTGTTCCTGTAGTGAAATACTAGTTTGTTGGGAAAAAAGTAAAGACTTTATGAATTCAGCCTTAGCTGAGAATCAAAACAAAAAAATTACATCTTACTTGTTCTGCATTCTTCATGCATGTTGGCAGAAGAGGGATCATAGGAAACATGTACTCTAGGGGGTATAGCATTGATGTCAGAGCCATGACACTGATTGATAATGCATTATAGTCATCAGACTGAAGCAGAACCTGCAAAGAAACTTCCTGAATTATTTGAAAGTCATTTTGGTGATGGAAAATAACACATAATCTGAAAATTTATGGTTAATGACAATAAAAATTTTATGAAAAATATGCTTGTGTTGATAATTTTTTATCTTTAGGGCATCACATTTTGTGAATAAAGTCCATCTTCTCTAAAATTTGAAAGCCTTTATTTGGCTTTAGAAATGACCTTAAATTGTATAGCAACATTTCATTTGCACGACCATATCATACATAGAATTTTTCATCACTGGCACTGACAAATTCAGGATAACTGGCACCATATATAGATGATGGGATTCTCTTTAACCAGATTACTGTTTGCATTAATTTAAAGTAGATTCAAAATATTTGTAATTTTCTGGTTCTGTATGAAATATTGATGATTTTGTAATAGTGGTATAATTGCATTAAGCTGGGAACAGGTGCAGAGTGTGTTATGATATCATAATAAAGCATATTCGTACTGACTTACATGATTAATAATTTATATCATGAAACAGTTGTTTGGTTCATAATACCAAAATAAGCCTGTATATCAATACTTTAAATGAATAAAATCAGATAAACATGTGAACAAATAGGAAAACTGGCAATTTGTACCTGAGGGTTAAACATGAAGAAAAAAACAGAGCAAGGGTGGGCTCTGTTGTTAACAAGACCACAAAATTCATAATTTTGCCTTGAATGTTAATTTGCTTTGTTATTCATTTTCCGATCGAATACTAGCAACAAAAACACTTCAAGCAAACAAAATACTGAGATAGCAAAAACATAGTTTTGAATTTAAGCTTACATTACATATCAACCTTTGTTTCATGATTTGAAATCCAAATTTTTCTTAAATTAGAATTTAAACTGTTTCTACAAATACATTTTTGAAAAAATCGAATTTTTAGAATGTGTTTTTCAGTAAAAATGAAACTGGCTAAATTAATGAATTAAAAAACAGCCGACGTAAATTGCTACAGGGCTGAAGTTATCATGTTAATATTACATGACATTAAATCAAAAGTCAGATGAAAAAAATATAATTTGTAACAGCCAAATTATTTGATAAACTGCTTTGTATAAGATATTCTGCTATTAAGTGCATGCTTCAAAATAACAATTAGAAAGCTATCTTCCAGAGTCATTGAACCATTGATAAAAAACCTTACTTATAAAAACCTTAACAAAATATAACTGCTGTAGTAAAAGACAATACAAAAAAAGTCTCAAAAATCATCCCGTAACTGTAGATGCATTTGGCTGGGTATCAAAAAAGACTAGAAAGAGCTTTCAATGAAGTATTTTGAATTTTTTTCTTCAACCGGCAACATTGCATCCGTTTTTCTCCAAAACATCAACAAATATTTTTATAACAATTGCAGGTAGTAGCTCAACTTTGCTAGAGTAAAATAAGATGTCTAATGCTGGATTTTCCAATGTCTGCAACAAATAATGATAAAATGCAAACAAAAAAGTATGTCAGCTAAAAACTAAACAACTGTACATCAAAAGACTGCAATGCAAAAGATCAAGTGGCAGCAGCAGCCTTCTTATATTCAAAAGTATTTAAGAACGGAATTAAGAATATTGAGAACAAACTTTGGTGCAGCTGAAGAATAGCTCCCTTTTTCGAAAGAGAAAAAAGGGTTAATATTGATGCACAGGCTCTTGGAATACCAGCAAAATAAACAAAACAGGTAAAGAGGTCTATTCTTCTTCTAAAAGAAGGGCTGCTTTAAAAACCTTGACTTGGTTAATTTATAGAGTGAAGTGATCTTGACATGTTTTAATTTAAATGAAAAGAATTTCCTTTGCTTGAATTTCTGACCTCTTACCTTATTTTCCAGTAAGATGCATGTTAACACTTTGAGGCAAGTATCAACACCTAAAAGCTCCAAGGGTAGATGCAAAGGAAAATCTAGCATTGAAAACCTGCTCTTTTCTGGTAATGCAAATGTTAATGGCGGTTGTATGTGCCTTGGCAATAGTTCTACTTCGATTCGATTTACCCCAGCAATAGGTGGAGGTACAGTTAACAGCCTGTCTATCCACAATTCTATTTCACGAATTTCATTGATTTGTTCGTAGCCTGCAAAGCTTTCTGGGTTAAGAAACATTGACCAGTTTCTTGAATTTGGCTTAGGTATATATTTCATCATATGGTTTCCTTCAGTTACAACATCCCAGTTCTCTGCTATCTTTCCCAATGTAACAGTTTCCAAGTTCCTTGTTTCAACAATTTTCCGAAGCACGAACAAACACTCGCGAAAAGTCGATAAAAAAGGCCGTTCTGATATAATGCATAAACTTGTCAAGCTTCTGCACGAAACAGATTTGTAAGAACTGCCATCTTCAATAATTTCAGAAGACTCCAAATGTCGCAGTGATTCACCACTGGGTTTAGAGTCATAAGAATCATCAAACACAGAATCGCGTTCTCTGTCTAACGATTTTAGTCCAATACAAGGTCTGAAAAAATTACAACATATTCCATAACGGACAATGCCACTATCCTTTTCTGTCAATGTAAACACGAAAGAATTCGTATCTTTCAAACTCAGGCGCTTCGATGCACTCACACATCCTTCAGGCTGACAGAAAAAAACAACATCAACAGGCAGTGGGAAGTCCTTGTGTGGCTGTTCCGGGAAACATCTCAAAAGCTCTGGAGCTTGTGTGGATTCCAATACTGGCTGCCTATTTCCTACCACTATAAGATAGTCAATTAATCTAGACATCTTCAAACAACTAGATATGTCTTTTTAAGCCAGAATATGTGCTGCTGCTGGTCCAAGCTATCAAGCGAAACTGGAAGCGTCCTTTTGTGGCCTAGGCATATATTCTCAGTCAAACAAATTCTCATTAAGCCGTGACAACTATTGGCAATCATATGGAACAAGACACCAATCAAAATAAGAAGGAAATCATCTCTGAATGGCGAAAAGAGGATTCTTGTATTTATTTTGAGCAAACAATCCTATAAGAAACTTCTCCGTTCTTTCATTCATCTTTCCGATACCATCTTGCTCAACTGATTATGCTAATGTGTGCACCTGTTATGTATGTAATAATCACGTGACCGTCAACTCCGAGTTACGAATTTCCTTCGCAGAAGCATGACAATTATTCTAAATTACTTCCGCAAAATTATGTGTGTCCCTAAATATTGTGTACGGTGCTATAGTCGATTTCTTGTATATCAAACTTCAACCTTACACTGAAATACCTGCGATCGTTCACAAAAATCGCATGGCTGTATTGACTGTTCACCCCTTCTCCAACAAAGCAAGGTTGTTGGTGTGGTTTTCAAAAGATGTGGATTGGATGGTAGATGTTAGTGCCATAAAAGCATTTCTTTGTGATAGGAGGGACATCACAATATATGTTGTTTTAGTGAGATATAAAACGTTTTTTAAAGAGGAAGAATTAATCAGTGGACACTGGCCTAAATTGTAGAGCTGAACAACAAAAGCTAGATTTGGATAAGTTAGATTTCTTTCTCTAAAAAGCTAGAACGTAATCGAATTAAGATAAGTTGACAACAAGCAAACAAACAAGCAAGCTGTAGAAAGAAACACTCATCATCATGAAATGAGACAAAATTATTACACAAACAAAAATATAACAGAAGGTATAATTTTCCTTCCTCTCCTTGCCTCTTGATTTTTTATAGCATATGTAATGATCCATAGCCATTGTCCTATTTGTATGTGTCAACAACCCATGTCATTTATGTCATTACATGCTACATTAACCAGGGATAAGTCAGTAAGAGTTAGAGTACTGGACTAAGGTTAAATATCAGGATCAGAGTTTAAAAGTACAAGTGTCTTGATCATTATATGTCTCTCTCTGCTCGGATCCACAAACGTAACACATACAAGGCTCTGGTACCCGGGATATGTAAATCTAAAATATAAACTTCAGCGCCTTAAAAGTTTCTCAACACCATAACAAGAACAAAGGCATAAGGAGCTTTTATTAGACATAATTTTCCACTAAAGAAGCTGCAAATCAACGATGGTTCTTTTGGCACTTGCCTTTATAAATAAAAAGAGCTTTCATACGGTAATGCTAAGATGGAATTGACCATGCAAAACTTTCAAGCATTCCAGATAAATAGATTACAGCTATAGACTTGGTGTGATTACTGAAATCCTTGCTTTCAGTTACCAAATTTTCAATCACATATTTTCCTTTAGAATTCCGATGAAAAGACATAATCCAAGAAACAGAAAACGCTTTTCTAAACAAAGTTTCTTAACTGAAACATTCAGTAAAAGATAAAATGGCATCGGCTTCGACTCACGCTATCCCTACCAAAATTTTGGCAATTGGCTAATTTTGCTATACTGTTAGTCAGTGGCGGCGCCAGCTACTGCCGAGTGGGAGGGTAATGGGCGTAGCCAGTGAGACCACGCCCTAATCGCCTCGTTTCAGTGCAAATTTCCTTAGGAAATATGATCTACCCCTACCTAGTGCTTTTTAACCCGTTTTTAAACGAAATATGTAGACCATGTTTCGAAAAAGTGGGGGGGGGGTAATTATCCCCCATACCACCCCCTGGCGCCGCCACTGCTGTTAGTGTTTTCGTTATTTAAATAAGAGCATATCAAACTACACAAGAAAAGAATGATGTTTGATCTACCTGAACTTATAATAAAATGGAAACTTCTTAAAGATAAGGGTTCGTGGTTGCCAATGGGAATACTAAAAATGCAAATATCTATTCTTTGTCGTTTTCAGGAACATAAACTTGACATTTATGGAGACTGGGACAAACATTTGAGATGGTGTCAAGATGACGTCACAATACCTTTGAAAAAACTGAAGCTCTTTGCCCTTGTCGAGAGATTTAATTTTGACTGTTTAACAAAGTATGAAACCTCTAAGAGGGCACGACTTTTAAAAAATAAGAGGTTTTACAGGGTAGACGAAAAGATACGAATAGGACTAATTGACCAATAGAGAAAACGATAATGACCACGAGGTAAAAAACCGGGATGAAAGCAAGACGGGCAAAACCTTTTGATTTTAATTAATTTCTACTTAGAAAAGCCACTACGTAGATAACTGGTAGCCTCATTAAACGCCTACAGGCTTTAAACAAATAGCTCCTGGTTCTTAAAGGAAATAAATTTGTGGTTTTTTATTGCAGTAAAAAGAAAAAACTGACGTAAGTTGGCGTGGTATTAAAAATTCTTTGCACATCAAATGAAGAAAAGAGACAGATCATTTCATGATCTCCTCGAGTGCATAATAGATGCTTTTTCCTTATTAACAGAAAACATGCCATAGGTTATTAAATAGCATATACAATTTTCAATGATTTGTTTTTCAGTTCATCACAGTCTGGAGACCCATTCGTTTGTTTAATTTCTCAAAACTTCAGCTGTTTCTTGCTCATAATAGTATCCCAATTACATAATCAGAGTTTTTTTCGAAGCTTCTCTGCACATAGTATTTAGCTAACAAGTTAAACTTTTATATTTGCAGAGTTTAAAAACAGCGTTGCTATATTCAAAGGCCAAGGCCACATGGAAGGCTAGTAAGAACGAAATTAGACTACATTATTCAAATCCTGCCATGTTTCCTCTTTTTAGGAGAGGTTACAAAGCCTAAAGCGGCCTTGAATACATGATAAAGTTGCGTCGGAATATTCCTTGTTATCGGCAAATATTTGATTTCCGTCATGATTGTAATGATGAGGTTTTCAAAATCAGCAATCATTCATTTCTAGTACAGTTCTTGACATAATAAACATTTCACGGACATCGTCGGACATTCTGAAACACATGTAAGATTTGTTGTGAAGTACTTAAGTAGAATTGCCATAATTTTAGGCATTTGATCTTTGTACGTGGAAAAATTAAAAAACTACACTAAAACCAGAAGAAAACATACTAACTAGAAGTGGGGGGTAGGGGAGGGGGTTGCTCCAGTGAAGTAGTGACCATGCGAGTAAGAATCATGTAAATACGTATAGACTTTACATAAAAATGATTTTTGACTGCTGTAAACTTGAACTTTTATACGATTTACTTTTGATTTAATTTATCAGAACACTAGCAATAACAATTTGGTTTGCAGTGATATATTAATCGTGTCCTGTTAAAAAATTCCTTTATTATTATCATCATTATTATTTTGATTCTGGTTACTTTTTTCTCTCAGTTTTCCCTTTTACCTAAATGAATGTTTTAGTTTTTTCTTGTAAAACCGTCTACACTCATTCTTTTTATAAGAAACTGGCTATAAGAAACGAGTACTGGACAGTCAGAAAAAATTAAGAAACTTCAGTACTCACAGCAAAAAAATTAAGAATCAATTAAATCGTGATAAAACTGAGAACAACGAAATTTTGTAAAATCCAAGAACAAGATTGCCCTGTTGGCCTAGAACTTAAGACACAAGGGATAAAAATATACTTCCCACATCTAAATACAATATCGGAACGGAAGCGAATTTCTTGACGTGATAAAAAGGTCATGAACATTTCATAACATCATTCATGACATCATAATTAAGAAACTCTTAAGAAACAATGAGTATTGAAATTTCCAGAACATTAAGAAACTGGAGTACTCAACATCGACCTTTGTTTCTTATAGAAAAAATGAGTGTAGCCATTTTTAAATCATCTCGTAATAGTAAGAATTGTAGTTTTTGTTGAATTGAAAATGAAATGTTTTCATAATTACTATTGATTTTCAATCTTGAAGACAATAAGCTATTGTCTTCCTTTTGTGGGACGAGAAAGTCTGAGCCCTAAGCTGTTGTTCTTTAAAAAGCCATGATCTATAACTAGTTTTGAAATAAGACCACGACGTAAATAAAAAAGTAGAGAAGAATAAAAAAGATCGAAATAAAATAAAGAGTTAAAAAGTAAAAAGTAAAAGAGTAAAAAAAGTTTATATCTTTTTCAAATAAACATAGTTCCCTAATTGCTCATTAAGCTAATTTATATTATATCTAACTTCCGTAAAATATCTAGTTTTTTGACCATAACATTTCACTTTTTATCTCTGCGTGATATATCTATAATTTTTTACATATGAAAATCAGGTATGACCCACTTACAAAATCACCTTTAGCTGTTGTAATACCTAGCCATGAATTGAAATAAAATCAGACATTTTGTAACCTGCTTAGGCTTCTCGTCTGACACTCTTCAGAGTACAAGACGTCAGAACAAAGTTTGAAAACTCGACGCTAGGGAATATATGTATTTATCCAGTTGTTGATTTAAATAGGCCAATCAGAGATGCGAGCACGTGCCTGTAGAGGTTGCCAAATCAGTCCCACTTGCCTGTTTAAAAGGTTTTTGGATGCCTGAAACCGGTTTTTAAAATTCTCTTTAACCTCCCATTCCTTCTGGCAGATTTGTTTTAGTTTGAAAAACGCTGCGATGGTGTTTTATGAAAATGTTAGCAAAGTGACATATCTGTGTTTGTTATAGTAATTTGGGCTTCCAAGTGCCCGTTTCTGTTGTTTGCCTCTCCATCTCCACGTACTGTGTAAGTCATTCTTACAAGTTACTGTACTTTTTGCACCCCACTACCAAGGCCGCGACCAAGGCCACCGAGAGCTGCCTTTCCAGAATTACAGCTAGGTCTGTCCTTTCTATGTTATTTAGGCCACGGCGCCCATATCTTTGATTTATAAATCTTGGTGCCCTAGATTGCTATCCTTGCGATCGCCAGACCTGCAAATAGTCACCTAATCATAATGAAATTTCTTGTTACTAGACAAAAGGGCTTTGTGGCTAGTGGCTCTTAGGGAGGCGGGGGGGGGGGGGAGCACAGCTTGTATCTTTTCTGACAATTGGTTTCAATTAACATTTTGACGTCATCAAGCGCATGTGTAGTTTTCTAAATGTAGAAAGACATGGTAAACTATACGCATCAATTAGTACCTGTGGTGAACAGTAAAAGCCTGCAATAGGACTGATAACTAATATCTTAAGATTCTGAAAAGATCTGATAGTCCAGAGGGACAAGGGAGAGCATTACCACTCGACGAGGGACTTTACCAGAACAAATTTTTCTAAACCAGTTTTTGGTGTAGAGTTCAAATCTGGATGTTGACCGAGCCTGTGTATGAGCTAACAATGGTCACACGACAAAAAAATTTACAAGACCAACTTTTTCTAGACCAGTTTTTGGCGTAGAGGAAGATGACGCTTTGCCGAGAAAAAAACCTGGGATAAATCCGCTGAATGTCCTATAAATAGATAAAGTTTATTTCTCATGCATGTTTAGCGACAAAATCATCTCCAGTGGACATAGACTAGCATTGCTGTCCCCACTGGGGCTCTCGACTTAGGGAGAGGGATGAAATAAGGATCATCTGGTTTTGAAAAAGGAATAAATGAATCAGTTTGGTCTGTTAGTTATCTCTACAACGTTCAAACCTGAAACCGAAACAGATTTACATTAGCATCTATTGTGCAGATGATAATTTCAAAACCATAAACTGTCATGTCGTTAATTTCTCCTTAGTCTGCACTGTCACTGAATTGTTCAGTGTCCGCATTATCTGCATCATCTAGACTTTCTTGACAATAATCTAACTGATGCAATAGTTCTTTTTTTTCTGGATATGGCTCTTCTATCCGGTCTCCAAAGGCTTGCAATGTAGATTGAGCGTTGGATGCGCTTCTTAAAGCTTAAACTGCCTGGATGCATACAGATAAATCTGCATTTTACTCAGGGACGCCGGAGAGGGGGGCAGGGGGAGCAAGCGCCCCGCCTGCCTTTTAGTCAGGGGTGCAGGGAGAGCAAGAGTGCCCTTTTATAGAAGAACTTTGACTTTTTTGCCAATGCTTGACCTGGCCCTAAAGGCCTTTTTGAAGCCTGTCAACATAAATTTGAAGCATTTATGACTGAGCAGATGACCAACGAATACAACATATTGATGTTGCAAAGCCTGTCAGCTACCAAATGGACAACTCGAGTAAAGGCCGCCAATAGAATCTTTGAGAAAACAGCGGAGGTAAGAGAAACCTTACAATCTCTCACAACTGACCAATCAATCAGCGGAGATACCAAGGCAAGAATTCAACATTGGCTGAAACATAAAATGTCGTCGAAGGGCACTCATTTTGGTTTAAATGCAACAAGAAGGCTGCTTAGAAAAAAGAGCTCCAGTCAGTTACAATTTTTGCAGATTATGCTTTTATTCTTTACGATACATTGTTCAGCGGTTGCAGGAGATGAGGTGCATGGAACATTTCAATATCATTCTTGAAATTTGTAGAAGTCTGTGAAAAGAGTGATGAAGTGCGTACAAGAAAGGTCCCAAGGAGGATGGATCAAGCATCCTAACAGAACGGCTTCCAGCTACATCCACAGATGGCATAACTTGTAATGATAATTTGCGCAGAAGCTTCTTTGAAGCTATTGATGCAATTTCTTCCAGTCTCGAACAAAGGTTTGAACAAGAAGATTTATCAACTCTGAAACAAATAGAAGAGAAACTGCCAAAGTCAATGAAAAATAAAGGAGTCGATCTGACCATTCTTCTATGTTGTTTTCTTGACAAAGAAATGGTAGAGAGACAGCTGGATGATCTTCCAACCATTTTAGGGCTTTACAATGCTGAGAGGGAATTGAAGATAACAAATGTCACACGTATTGGAACAGTCGAAGATATTATCAACGCAATGCCCTCGCAAAACTGCAATGCCCTGAAGTACACAGGATGATTAAACTTGACAAAACAGTGCCACTTAGTTCATCTACCTGCAAGCGCAGTTTCAGTGCCATGCGCAGACACAAGACGTGGTTAAGGGCCAAAAAAAACAAACCATTTGAATGACGTTGCACATATACAAAAAACAGATTTTGACAAATTGGACATTAATTTTGGTAGCAAAGAAGTTTGTACAGAGAAACGACCAGTGGAAGAACTATTTTGGCAAATGAACCCTGCTATAGACTTTGCAGATTTGTTTTTCCTGTTCAGTTGAAGGTAAAATTATCTGGGATTTATAAAATGGCGAAATTAAGTGATTTGAATTAAAAATTGTTTGGTAGAATTCCATTACTTTGTCTTGCGCCAAAAATATTTTTCTTATTATTATCTTAACGTATCATTGAAGTTTGTACTACGCCCATAAAGTTGTTGTTGTTCATGATGATAATGATGATGATGATGATGATGATGACGATGATGATGATGAAAAAATGCTCCCTTGCAACACACAGCCCCCTTGCCTTTTATTCTTTTCGGCGTGCCTGATTCTACTTGTCTCTTGCAAATATTCTTTAAAAAAGCTTCCCTCGTACATCATTCACAGCATCAAGTCGTTTACCCCGCACAGCCAACATGTGTATATCTTCAAACCTTTGAAAAAATTGGCAATCAGCTCAACGACTGTGCCAAGCTAGCTGAAGGTTGCTAGAAACTATCGGTTGTTTTTCATTATACCTCAGAAGATCATTGCCTTAACTCTGGACTATGAGTGTCAAAAAGTCAAGCTCAACATTAATTTAACCTCTCCACTGATCTATAAAAAGACTGGATCGAGCTTCCAATGTGACCAGAGTGTCGCCATTCGAGAAGAGGGCCCCAGAGCAGCCCATGCGAGGGGACGGCCTTCTCTGTCACCCCTAGCAATGTTTTCAGCTTTCCCTTCCTTGTTCTTTTTCAGCAATTATACACACAGCGCAGCATTGCAGCTCTCGCGTATCCATATCGTTGAAGTACCGTAAATCCTCGAATAAGCCCCCAGGGGGCTTGTTTGCAAAAATGAAATTTTGGGTGGTGCTTATTAGAGGGGGGCGCTTATTCGAGCGTGGGGGCTTATTCGAGGATTTACGGTATTGGTTTTGAGGAATGGCTTCCCAATATTGCTTGGGGCCCTCTTCTTTTTGAAATTTAACGGGTATCAAACTTTGGTGTTTTAAGACAACAGGTAGCTCGATCCAGTCTTTATCGTAGATCAATGAATCTCTCTAAGCCCATTGTTGATCATAGCCTATTTTTTACACACTTGAACTTTAAAAGGTGCACTTGCATTTAGTAACACTAAATGGCAAGCTTGCCATTTCCTGCACAAGTGTGCGAATTTGGATAGGCAGACGGTGATATAAATAACCACGAGTTCTACTTTTATCAAAACCTCTTTTGTTTATATCTTCCTTTTTATACAGATTAGTTCCTGATATTTCTTACTTTTTTATGAACTACAAATATTCTTATGCGAAACAAATGCGAAATTTCCGACAAATTCTCGAATGGTTGGTGATAGGGAGGGGGGCATGGGCGGCACGCCCCTGACTAGATAATCGAGCCAAGCCAAACCGTACAGTTTTCCGCCGTACAAACAGTTCTACTTTAATAATATTTAACCAAGTTGGGCCTAGGCACGCCGCACAGGGGATGATTTTTAGACGATTTCTCGATAAGAAATGTGCCGCAGAGCCTACTAATATAACAATGATTCAGGGCCTGTGCGACTGATTGGAGGAAGGGCCCATAATGTAAGAAATTTTATGGCAACCACCTCTCGACCCAGTTGTGGCAAACATTTTGCTGATGGTGTTTTTATTGTGTACATTGGTTAAATGTATTTGTTGCAATCTAAAGATTTATCTTTATAAATAATTCAGACTGATTTTATGCTCGTATTTAGCGAAAAAATAGGGGAGCCATGCTCCCTGGCTCCCTGTGGTGCAGGGCCTGCAATTAACAGCGTTTCCAGCGCATTTTTTACCAAAAGGACATAGAATTTTAAAGTACAAAGAAGATAAGTTCGCTAACCTTTAAAAGTGATAAGTTCGCTAACCTTTTCAGTTACCAACGATCAATGGAATATTCGTTCTAGGGGCCGTGTATAGGCGAAGATATACACCAGGCCGCTGCAGTTGCCCTCTCTAGATGATTCGAGTATGTTCATGGTTAACAAGCAAGGATCAATTGGAACAATATAACCATCCCCTGGAAAATAATGGGTTTTCTCTGAATTACAATTGTGTATATAGGAGGTGTAGCGTTTCGAAACTTGCTTGAATGAAGATTATTTTTGGTTGGGTTTATTCAGGCTTATTGAATAGGAGACTGCTACGAGAGCAAACAAAGACCCCCGTCCAATTGTTCTTGCTATCGCTCTAGGTAAAGAAGATCCTCAATTTTGTTCAAAGGGGTTGCTGAATAAGCTTTGACAAAAGCAAATGCTATCAGTTTGGTGTGCACCGATCATGGGCGTTGCGAACAAAGATGGGCAAGATATTTTAAGAAATTTCTTATTACAAGCAAAGACCAAATAAACAAGCAAGGATTATATTACAAGATACTGTTAGCCACAATAGAGAGTATCTTATTGCAAGATACCACATTTCAAAATAACTTTTCAAGACACTTGTTACAAGATACTTTGCCTGAGGCTATATGACCAATGCCTCTGAACATCATGCTTTATATGCATGCACATATTTCTATTCATTGTGCATTAATACTGCAATGATGCCTAACAGAGTACAATTGGTCTCAATGAGCATTTGGTCAATCCTACTCCTAAAGCGTGTGAAAATTTCCCCATGCCTCCTTTTTTCAAAGCTTCTAAGGGGCGTATTTTTGAATTTATAAGAAGCATTCCATAAAGTTCACTAACCTCTGAATTTTCTTTTGGGTGAAGAAACATGACTTTTAAGGCCACCACAAATTATTGTTGTTCCAAAAGCAACTTTTGAAGACGGCACGAAAAAATTCAATTTTTACAAAACAAAGGTTAACGCAGAGTAACACTTTAGGAAATCTCAATACTCGTTGCTAGGGTCTTGCGCAGCCAGCAAGAATTGCAGTATCTGTTCTTTTACGCGAGAAGAAATGGACTGTATTTGGCGGAATTGTCTAGTTTCCATACTGTTCGACCTGATAGTCATAAATAAGCATGATTAATAGTCATAAATTTGCATGATTAATTATTTCAAGCAAAGGGTTAGGGTATGGGTTAGGGTTAGGGTTAGGGTTAGGGTTAGGTTTAGGGTAAACTAATTACGTCATCAGGTCGAGCAGTATGGAAACTAGACAGCTCCTTATTTTGTATTCTCAATCAGTCTAACATCTGGCTTGTTTTGAAAACATAGTTTTAAAGCATGACTGTTGCTCAAGAGAATTTAAGAGTTTCTTAATTACGATGCCTTGAAATTCATTTAACATTTAAAGGTAATGTGTCTATATAAAAGGACTGCGTTTACCTAACTTGTCAAGAAATATGAAAATAACAGCTTGTGATTGGTCAGTACTCTTGTGATGCAAAACTGCTCACATGAAAACCAAACTTCACAGCAGGGTAAATAAACAAAATGACCGAAATGGCTGGGGCGGTGATATGAAAAATCACATGTTTCTGAAAACACCCGCAGAGTTGCTTGCTAAAGCTGGACACATTACCTTTAACAAGGCTCTATTTTGAGTTTTCAAAAAGAAACTTTTCCAATACACCGATTCGACTTACGGCCTCATTTTGAAAAATTCTTTTGTACAAAATTGTTGACCTCAGATTCGGATTGACAGCAATTATTTTAGTCTATTTGTAAGTTTTCATTGTGATATTGCTCACGATATTGATTTTATGACGACACAAAGATAAAAACTTTATAAGGGATTTGACCGTGATTGGCGACTAGGGGGGTAAAGTTTCCCCCCGAAACGATTTTTGCGGTCAAATCCCTTACAAGTTTTCAAACTTCATTTCTCTGTAAAATCTAAAATACAAGCTCAAACAATATGAAATATGGTATCCTGCCTAAAATTATGGCGATAAAGCGATATCTGAGCTTAAAAAAGTCGTATAATTAAATTTGGAGAAATTTCCAAAACGAGGTCGTAAGTCGAATTGGTGTATAGAAACTTGTTGGGGAGGCTATTCGCAGCTGTAAACAAGTCGTTGATGTATCTATTAATTTGAGATTCTTTCTATGATATTTCTGTGAAGAGATTCACTTTTGTTCTTATGCTGTTAGTAGATGGGAAAAGTACACTTTCATTCTTTGTTTTTGAATCATCATGCCAACCAGCCAGTCTTATTGGTGAATTTTCACAAAATCGTGGAGTTATTGCCTTTTTCAAAGGTTCATTGTTTCTTAACCTTCTTGCATCAGAAAGTCAGTGACATAGCGCTCAATTAATCTGCTTGACAAAACTTTCAAAATGATATGGCGCCAAGAGCTCAATCACACAGCAACACACAGAAACAGAATATTGATTATGGGCATAGGAAGTTAACATAAAGGCAAACTGTCTCGTTGTGGATTGGTTAACGAGAACAATAGGTGGAACAATAGCCTAAACACGATTTCAGCGCTCCGCCATATTTTTTACAATGCGATAAATTAAAGGGGGACTGGAAACAATAAAAAATCCCTTTGTTCTTATAAGCAATCAACATCGTGACCCTTTAAAGGCAACCTGTCTCCTCAATGATGGGCTAAAGTGAACAATAGCTCATCCCGCCTTAATGGATCACGCTGCTCGCTTTGGCTGGCCTAGCTGCGGTAGTGGACGACATTTGAAACTGCGAGCAAACGGCTATCGGAAATGGCAAGAAGATTTATTAACTGGAATTGAATGGTGATAATGGAAGCATTTCTTTTCCCTTTTGACATATCTGTCGCAGAAACCAAACAGAGAACCAATTTTTTCTAGCCACAGCTTCACTACAACGGGAACACAGCCATTTGATTCAAAAGCTCTGGAATCAAAGTCCTATACCCGAACTTCAGAAATCAGGCTACATTCTTCGCAGACAGGCTTCAGTAGGGCAAATACACGCGAGAACTGAGAAATTTAAAGCTAGTTTTTATCCAAATTGTTTATCTGAATGGGAAAAACTCGACCCAGAGATCAAACAATCCCACTCAGTAAGTGCTTTCAAAAAACAACTATTTGCATTTATCCGTCCAACAAAAAAGCTAGTCTACAACATCCACGACCCAAAAGGTTTATCCATTTTGACACAACTTCGTGTTGGACTTAGCAAGCTGAATTTTCACAAATTCAAACATAACTTCAGTGATACCCTGAATCCTTTGTGCCCAGTAAATGATGGTATTGAGGATACGGAACACTTTTTGCTGCTCTGCCATGCTTATGATACAGATAGACGTGATCTTCTTGACAATGTGAGGGCTATATTGCAACCCCATGGATTAACAAACCTTTCGAATGAAGCTTTACTGCAAATAATTCTTTATGGTCATGAAAAATTATCTTTAAATTCAAATACAAAAATTCTTGAGGCAACATTAAAATATATTCAGACCTCTGAAAGGTTTCATTAAGTAGTTTTATAAATCTTCTCTCCTATGTAATTTGTCTTTCATTGTTCTTGTTTTGTTTCGTCAATGTAGTTTGTCCTTGTTTTTGTTTTAACATCCAAATTGTAAATGTCTTTAATTATTAGTAATCTGTAACATGTAATTTGCAACATTTAATGCAACCTTAATTTGAATCAAATGTGTTTAATGTAATGGCCACAGGGTTGCTATGTATTTCCATGCTCCCTGTGGTATCGTCTTGTAGTTGTCTGTTTTGTAAAATTTTATGAGAATATAAAAAAAAAAAAAAAGTTGTCTCTGATTGGTCTAAATCGTTTAATTATCGATCGAGCTCAGTGGTGCGTGAATTTCACTACCGTGAAAATAAAATTGAGCACAATAAGGGACAGACTGCCATTAAAGTGGGTAGTAGGCACGTGAAGGAAAAAGGGGTACCTCCGTTCCTTTGGCTGCAAATAGGAACATATAACCACTGGTATGGTAAAGTGACGGGGGGCACATGCCATCTGTGCCTCCAGTTCCTGGTACATGTAAATTGGGGGTAATGTACTGAATAAAATATAATGTTATTAAAAAAATGGCAAAAACAATCACTTCAAATGCTTTCTATAAATTCTTTTTAAGCTGTCTTCTGTAATAATTTGACTCTTGAAAAAGTTCCTTTAATAGCACCAATAACACTTCAACCTGCATATCACTCAGAAAAGGATATGTTTGTTTTTGGCCTTCTGATTGCTCAAACTGACAGTGCCAGAAGAAAACGAATGGAAAATGAATAATCTTGAAATTAGCGACATTTTATCCTTCTGGACTTGACAAACAATTTTTATATCTGCAATACATCATCTTTCAATTATTATTTTTCTTTTTTTTATATTTATAAATATATTAATCCTGCTATCATTTCGTTCTCATATAATATTTTGGTCATTTTAGTTGGCATGGCTGAGCCCCCTTTAACGGCATGGTACCCATGGTGAAATCCAAATCATGTTACGTTAGTTGTTATTTGTTGATAACATACAAAAACAATTATGGAATCCATAATCGTCCATAAAAGACGATAATGGAACCAACAAGCTTTCTGCAAAACCCGTGCAAATTTGGCACCTTGATTCAATTTATTATACGAAGAAATATTTTCAACACGATAAACAGGATATTTATAGCGTTGAAAAGCCATAGAAAGTTCGTTTGTTGACCGATTCTGAAGTTGTTGACACTTAGGGTACACAAGTATGGAAACGGTAGTTAAAAATGGCGGCACACAGTGGCCAAGGGCCTAAAGCGATAAGTTTCCGAAACATAAATACTAGGTGAAGGGACTTGGGAATGATAGTTAATGGCGCGAAAATGCATTTATCATCTTACAGTGTTTCAGTTGAAAACAAAATTGAGCGTTTAGCTTGCTGTTTTTATTTTGTATTTGTTTTTACCTAGCATCCGAAGGTAATTTTTAGGACACTGAGAAGCTTATGCTTATCGAGCAGAGTCCTAGTCTCTCCTTTCGATGTGACTAAACCTCGTGATTCCTATGCCTGGGATTACAGAGATCTGGTGACTCTCCTCACTCTGGGTGAAAGTTTGGTCAAGCCAGGGAGTCGAACCACGGACTCTTGGGTCTGTAGTCAGCGCCTCTAACAATTGAGCCATTTTTAAAAGAAGAAATTCAGTAAAACATTGAAGCACTGCTTCAAATTGGTTCTCTACAAAATTTCTAGAGCATTTGTAAATAGTGACAATAAAATGAAGCTTTTCTGGAAAAGGATATACGTAACGCTTACTTAAACATATTGGTAAAGAAACTTCAAGCTTAGCTCTGATGACAAAATTATTACTTAGAAGACTGTTTTAGCAGAAATCTAGGGCCTGAAAGTTTCACTATTGACACCAGGTGAGTCGCTGTTCATTTGACCAAAAAGACTGTTGTTTTTGAATCTTTAATATGTTCATCATCTACACAAGTAACAATAAAAAACATTAAGTAAAACTTGTGCTATCTTCATTGTTTTATCTTCATTGTGGTTTTGTAAATCGTGAATAGAGTAATTTAAATCCAAGCTGCTGATGTGTTTTAGACAATAAACTATTTTGATCGCTAAACGTCGCCTTTAAACGGTGTTCGTCTTGTTTCATTATCAATAATCTGCAGGCTAACATCTCACCAAAAAGAATCTTCCAAGTAATTATTTTATACGTATCCAGATTCAAGTATGAACATAGTATGTTGTGCTTCTTCAAAATTGCCAACATTTTATCTTAATTGTTTATCAATGCTTCGATGATTTTTTCAGAATATTGGTTCATTGTTTCCCCTTATTTCTGTTCTCAAAACATGTGAATAATCCTTCAAATTTATTTTTATTCCAAAGCCATTGAAATGACGCATTGTTTTCCTGCGGAAGTCACTAGCAAGAAAGACCTCTTCACCTAGTAACTTTGTTTTGAAGATTTATCGCCCTTGGCTGCTGTGAGCCGACTATAGTTTCCATACTTTTGTACCCCAAATGTACAACTAACGCTTATGTGTCGGTGGGTTTGCTGTCCGTGGTTTGTCGTAGAAAGTATGCTCGGTCGAACAACAGAATTTTCAAGACGCAACGGCACTTAAATATATTTTTGTACAACGAAACTTACCTTGGTTTTCAGTAAACGGGTTCCTGGAACTTGCCTCACCCATCAGACCGGCTTTAACGCGTTACTGGAGAGCTCGTACGTCGCAACACTGAAAAAATGATACTAGCCGTTGGTAAATGAAAATCCTATTTCTGACGTTCATTGACTGGATGTCACCCTACTGGAGACAACAGACCAGGTTTTGATGATGGCCCAACAGGTAACGCGTGTAAAAACAAATTTAAATGTAAAAAAACCTTTAAATTCAAGAGTTCATTATCTTTATAACGAACATGTTAATGTTGAAAGATACCACGTGTTAGAGATTAAAAAGAAAGGAAAATATGCAAGATATCTCGTTTAATCTTATCGAAAAAAAGTAATTCTTTAAGCAGATCTGTGTGGAAGTATAAAGATATAGAAAGGAAGGACAGAAAGAAAATTAATAATTCGAGAGCTTGTGCTAGGGAAGGACAGTGGCGGTTTTAGGGACTGCGGGGCCCGGGGCCAAAAACATCTGCGAGGCCCTTGTTCTTTACAATTTATATTTTTTTCTTAGGTGTGGGACCTCTTTTGGCTATCATAAGCGCCGGGCCTGGGGCCATGGCCCCCTGGACCCCCCTTAAAACCGCCACTGGGGAAGGGTGTTTATGGGCCTATAAGGAGAGGACGGTTGGTGATGATATTACCATATTGAGACTGATATAAGATCTTGAAATGATCCAGAGAGCATAAAACATAATAGCCTTTTACCTCATCCACCTTAAAGTGCCGTTGGGCTTCAGTTTGAATGTACAAATGCAATAATACTAAGAGCAAGTCATCTGACTGAGCAAAGGTTGGAAATACAGTGGAATCCCGATGTAATGAGCTCTGAAGGGAACAAGAAAATAGTTCGTTATATCGGGAGTTCGTTAATACGGAACGGAAGAAAATCTCTCTTGAGTTCTTTAACAGTGCATGCATCAAAAACCCTTCCGTGGGGTTGTTTAGGCTATCCCCAACTTCTGTCCTTAAAACAAACAAGCTGGATTCAAATATTATAGCAATCAAAAATGAAAATCTTGTTCATCACACATTAATATTTGCCTTTCTGTGTGTTTGATTTTTTTACTGAAATGTCAAGGCTTGAAAAGATGTTAACTTTCGCACGCATCTCATATCCATTTCAGCATCATGAAAAGTGCATGTTTGCTGATGCATTCTTTACTGATGACATAAACGATTTTCTCTCAGAGAAAGTGATAAATGAAAACCTGAAACAAATCAAAATAAGAGATGAAAAATATATAAAAAATTCGTTATATCAAGGGTAATTATGATGAAGGGACCTAAAATTTTGTTCACAACAACGAGAAATCTTTATATCCGGGGTTCTTCATACCAAGAGAATACTGAAGGAGTTTTTGAGGCAAAATCTAAGGGACGAGACAATCAGTTTGTTATACCGGGAAGTTCGATATATCCTGGGTTCGTTATATGGCTATGTGGAAAACATGGAATGCTGGAATATGTTTTCAGAAACCTTTCATCTATTGGTTGGGCATGTATTTTCCTAAAAGAATGAAGGGAACCTCGATGTCACCAAAGCAAAATCTCGCAATAGATCTGATATATCGACCCTGAATGACATTGTGCGAAAAGCGTAGTAGTTAGCAGATTTTAGCATGCTTTCTTGTAATTGCTAGTTTCTCCACGGCAACATTTGACATAACTGTGACCATCTCTCCATCTTTGTTTAATATTGTACATTAATTAGTCGGAGGGTGGAGGGGGGGGGGCAAAAGTGAGTTTGGCAAGGGGAAGATGGGGGTCCATGCCCTTTAGAACGCACAAAAGCGTCCCTTTTCAAAAGCTGTTTAGGGTCGTCCGCCACCTCTTGCCTCCTCCTCACTACGCTACTGCCTCTCTCTGAGTGCAGGTGCATTTTCCGTTCATACCTCATCGATCAACTGAAACAGCTTTGCTAGCCGCATCACCAAGGAATGCATTGAAGTCTGGCGGTGTTTCGGTTCCACTGTCTTTGACAACCAACAATCTCGTAGAAAATGGTGTAAAAGCAAATTACTCGATGCTGCATTGAGTTCTCTTGAAGCAGTCGTAGATATCTCAGATGATGCTATTTCCCATTTGTTACATTATTGATCTGGTGACAGCAATTAAATCAGCTTTCAGATGGAATATCTAGACACTACACTCTCATCTGAATATCTAGACGCCACACTCTAATCTACTTTGTATTTTACAGTGAGTTGTTTTACAACAAAGTTCTCTCCATCTCTTTGCATCAGCATTTCCGAACCTTTAACTGACACTTCTACAGTTACCTTGGTACAGTCGTTAAGCCGAGTGCTAGCGTTGTCAAAGATTTTGAGAAGTACATATGCTGAAAGTGTGGGGTGGATGACTTGATGCTGTGAATGATGCAAGAGGGTAGCTTTTTTTAAAGAACATTTGCAAGAGACAAAAAACTGAAAATCTATTTCTATGCCTACACGCAGTTTCAGCATTAGGAAACTCATCCAACGCTCCAAACTATGTTGGGAGCCTTCAGAGACCAGATAGAAGAGCCATATTCAGAAATAAAAGAAGAACTATTGATTCAGTCAGATAATTGTCAAGTTTAGATGATGAAGATGATACGGACACTGAGCAATTCAGCGACAGTGCAGATGGTGAAGAATTTTAACGACATGGCAGCTTATGACCTTGAATTTATAATATGTACAATAAATACTAATTTATGTAAGTCTGTTATGGCTTCAGCTTGGAACGTTGTGAGAGGAATCACAGATCAAGCTGACTAACTAATTTCTTCTTACAAACAAAATGACGCTACATTTTACCAATCTCCCTAAATCAATTGCCCCAGTGCTGGTAGCAGTGCTACTCTAGGTCGACTGGAGATGATATTTTTGCTAAGCATGGATTAGAAATACAACTTGATCTATTCATAGGAAATCCATAGGCTTTATTCCAGTTTTTGGGCAAAGCCCAACCCCCCCCGTATCTCGGAAAAGCGTAATCGCCCACCCGATCAAGATATAGTTTTTAATCCTGCACTAAACACTTGTCTGGAAAAAGTTGGTTTGGTAAGATTCCTCCTCAGGTGATCATTGACAACACATTCAGAAGCTGCGTCCCACTGATCTCTATAAAAGACTGGATCGAGCTTCTGCCGTTTCAGACTGAGGTCAATATTGCTTTTCCTACATGAAATTTCCGATAACGTCAGAAGTTCAAATTTCCAAGTTAAGTTATCGGATGTAAATTTAGGTTGAAAAACAGACCAGAATTGTAACTATAGAAAGTTCCCAACGTTCGATGTGATCAAAGATGTTCATTGTCGTGCTGTATGCTGCATCCGATGCGCTGTATGTTCTGCTTTATTGAAAAGTTGGTCAATTGGAGATAGAGGCGCAGCATAGAAATGTCATTTCTATTCTGTGATAGAGGTAGGTAGTTTGTGAAAAGTACTTTTTGGCATTGTGTACCACGTTTAGCTCTCATGTCGGTTCCTTTCGGTGTTTCGCGGTGAACGGTGGGTCCCACGGTTCTAGAGCCTAATCAAATTTAGCGGGCCTCGGTTCTCATGTGGGTCAAACAATAAGAAGCTCGATCCAGTCCTTTATAGAGATCAGTGCTGCGTTCCAGTTTTGGACAAAACCCCTGTATTGCGGAAATCAACCTCTCCCACCCAGTAAACATTCAGGTTGAATTCTGCACCAAAAACTGGTCTAGAAAAAATTGCTCTGGTAAAGTTTCTCGTCGGGTGGCCAATGTTAGCTCATTCACAGGCCGCATCCCAGTTTGTTGACAAAACCCCCAGTAGCTCGGAAAATCGTCCTCTCCCGCCCGATCAACATCCAGATTCGAATTCTAGACCAAAAACTGTTCTAGTTAAAGTTGGTCTGGTAAAATCCCTCCTCGGGTGGCAGTGTTCCCCCCTGTGCCTCTGGACTACAAAGCAAAACGGCGAGGAGGCCAATCCACATAATTCGTTTAACAAACTTAACCCCAAATATAATTACACCACAATGAACTACAAATTCTAATACGCACAAACTGAAATCCGTTTCCTTTGAATATGTTTTGGTGAGTAAAATAATCATAGACATATGAAAATAACGATAAAAAGTGTCATCGTGAAAGCATTTTTCAAATCAACGCTAAGCTAAAAAGATAAACATTTTCATCTGTGGTTGTCTGAACGGTGGCTCAACTTAATTGAACATTTGTGTCCAGTACAGAGCAACAACCAAAAACAGCCACCCATATTCACTCAAAGCAATTCTCCAACTGAATTTACAGTACTTATTTCACCACATTATCTGGTTAATTTGCTATGCATTGTAGCCAACTTATGAAGCAGTTAATGTACACGTTATCAAAATTAAAACGAGCAAGAACTGAGATACCGCCACAAAAGCTATTTGGCAGTATTATGGGGTTTATGAAAATGTCTTTCCTTTTTCCATTATAACAGCGATATCTGAGAGCACGTGTTTTATTATACTGTGATACTTGTGGCAAATTTCGGAAAGTCTGGCCTAACTAAAATAATTAAAGAATACTACAGTGTATACCTAGAAACGAAAATCCCCGTGAAATGACGAACTGACCGAAATGGCTTGAAAACAGCACTAGTGCTTCAAACGAGTAGAGGGGCTGGGGGTGCTTGAATATAAAAACCCAGAATCTGCTGAAAAAAACTGTTTCCCCCTACATATCAAATATGAAACAGAGCGGTATCTTCGTGTCACCTCTGCGTCAATCTTGGTAAGGAGTGCATATTTAAAACGCCACTTTTCTTTCGTGTCAAATAATAGAAAAGCTTTGACACACAACATAGCAACTTTTTCAAATATAACTAGTTCAGCTTTTCTATAAAATACGAATATCAAATATTTATATACTTTCTATACACATGTTTACCTTATCAGATACAAAGATTAAACAAACATACTTCATTGCAAGACATGCTGACTCGATTTTACTTCCGACTTGTCCTTTACATCAATTTCTTTAATTAAGTACCTGTCTGTGACGTCACCCTCTTCATGCTCCTGCTCAGATTCCTCTCCAATCATCATTGACACTGAGCCTGCGGAGGCATCGGAACCTACTGTTGCAATGGCGTCATCTTTGTTTTCTAAACTGGAATCGTTCGTTGAATAGTCACGTGGCGCGATTCTAACTGAAGTGGCATCTGAATCCGCGCTCATTAAAACATGAGTGTCCGATACGGCCGTTATCAAGATTTGTCCGCCTAGCCCCTCCGTCTCGTCATCTTTGGCGTCTAAAAATTACAGTTGCATTTACTTGAAAATATCAATTTGCAATGCCAATAAAGTATAAGAAATATCAGTCCATTTTAATACTTTTAGAGAGTAATTACTGACAGAAAAGAAATACTGACTTAAATAAAAAGTTGAACAAACTTTGAAATAAAATAATTTTGGCCACGGGATAGGTTGCTGTGTTGATTTCCATACTCCTTGCAAAATTCAACAATAAAACAGATCTCACTGAAGTCTTCTATGACCTTCTAAAACTGTGCTCAAATTTTGCTATTACTATTAATGCAAGTGCAAATCTACTGACAAAAAGTTATTTGGTGGATTCGGAGACAATCGCTTACTGCAGCAACAAACAATGACGTCATCTCATGGGGTTAGTGACAAATTCAGCATAATGTGGGCCCTACTTTTCTTGATGACAGGTAAAGGGGATTTTTTGTTTTCATCCTACCCTCCCATCCAAAAAAGATTGTAAATTTTCTTTATGTTCTATACTCTCTTTTGATATTTTAAGTTTTATTATTGCTGGTATCGACAAAACTTATCTTATCGTTATACATATTCCTTCCTTTGGTTTTGACGCTTTTAGGTCAAAGAAAAAGGCTTTGCCCCACACCTTGTACGGGAAGGTCTTCCTCGAGTTAGAAAATTAATTAGTGTCTCACCCGCATGATCTTTATTGATCAAATCTGGATTTTCGATCGGCTCTGTGATAACTTGACCTGTACTCAGCTGCACATCCATTGTCGTTTCGCTGGGCTGGTTTGAGAATATTTCGTGAACTGCGCTGGCGGCAGCAGCAGCCTCCGAGGTCGCAATGGAATCATTCGAATTTGATGTTGCCATGGAATTAGCGAATGATGATATAGGTAATGAAAGTGAAAGAGAGACTGGGATGAGGCGACCATTGTTGTCTGTGAGGTTGATGCCGTGGGCGCCAGCTATGGTTCCATCTGGGTTCATCGTAACCTGAAATGTTTGATTGCCAAACAATTTAGACATGGGTCCTAAATGGATACGAGGATGCAAGCAAGTCTTTATATATAATACAGGAGTTTAACGCAACCGACGAAAAGTGTATAAAACTTTTTCTATCCTGTTTTTTGACAATTCCAGTTTGTTAATGAAAAATAGAATTTTCTTCGTAAGACAGACCAAGAAGAGAAAAATACACCATCTTCTTTAGAATATATGCAAAAATCTTGTTTATAATCATGGACTAACCTGAATGGGAATTGCGATGGCGCCTGACAATGCAGAACCCTCAGCAAGTTGTTGCTGCGCAGCCAGCTCTGCATAATGTGACTGCAATGCTGACATTGTGGTCTCGTCATTTAGTAATACTGGCAGACCTTGCACCATCGCAGTGGCAAGCGAATTACTCGATTCAAATGATATTTTCTGCCTTTTAGAAGCCGGCGGTCTTTCAGCACCGCTTTCACCTTCTTCAAGGCCTTCTGAAAAGTCAATTAGCCAAAAAATCAATTAGAATAATGATAAACAACAAGAATGTAGATTAGCATTTCAGAACCCGAAATAAAAATGACGAAATAACCAATTTAAAACTTTACTTTTATAGTACAGTTGAATCCTGTTAGGTCATACCCTGGGTATTCCCGACTTTCACTTAGTCTGATTGATTTCTAATACCTAATACCAACCTTATTCAAGTCAAATCGTACCCCCAGATAAGTCGGACACACTCGCTAAGTCAGACAATTTCCTTACACCCCTTAAAGGTCAAACTTAACGGAATTTAACTGTAACTTTATAACTTAAGAAGAAAATCCATTACCGTTTTCATTTAGGCCATCTTCTGATGTACCGTGCACTGTCCTTTTATGCATAGCCAATGTTGACGTTTGTCTGTATGTTTTATGGCATATGTTACAGATGTACGGTTTTTGCTGAGTGTGAACAACGTTGTGCTTGTAGAGACTCGAGTATTCTGTAAATGATTTGTTACAGCCTGGCACTTCACAAGCGTATGGACGTTCACCTGTTACAAGAAATTACACAAATTAGCAGATCAGGAAAAATTACACAAAATTACACAAAGTCAGGAAAAGTTGGTTGCTTGATGAATGAAGAACGGAATGAGGTTGTAAATTATCTAGATTGCAGACACAGAGTGTGTTGCAGATTATTGAAAATGAAATTGCATGATGTGAAACAATATGTAGGTCGTCTTCCAAGAGGGTTTATTCTGAGAAAAAGAGTGAATTTCCAACATTTTTTTGATAAATAATCTTGATGGTTGCCATAACCCCGCAGATAGGTTGGATATTATGTGAGGCATTTAATATAGATAATTAAATCGCCTTTTCTACCAATAGAAAAACAAAATCTACTAAAATATGTTGAGTACTCTCGTGAAAAATCAGGCTTAAATCAACAGCAGTGGTGCCGTGAAGGTGATTTGGGGGAGGGGGCACGAATTCTGTGTACGCAACCCTTTATTAAATTTATTATCAGTCTTTCGTGTCATCGAATAGTTTGAATGATTCTATACAATTGCAATTATATTGGGTGTGGTGAAGGGTGTGGCCTCTTGAATTTGCCTACAACACAGCCCCGCTCCTAATTTTTTAGGACGGCACCGCTGATCAACGGTATTCCAAGCTTCCAAAAAACTTACGCAAAATCAAATTTGCTATGAAAGAGCAGTTTCTAGCGAAAATCAGAAAATCTATCGGCAATCTACACGAATTCGACCAAAATCACAAAGGACGAACATTGATAAATCCCTTATATGTATTCCCTACACAATAACAACTATTGTATAATATATTGTATAACTATTGTATAACTACTGTATAATATATATATATATTTATACAGTATGCGAAAAAACGTAACGCAGTAATTTGGAAATATTTTCTATACAAAACTACTTATTTCAAAAACCATCGATGATGTTAAAGTATCAACATTTTGAGAAGGGATAAAAACCTGTGTGTATTCTTGAGTGGTTTTTGTAATTGGTTGCGCTGGCGAAAGATCGGTTACAGCCTTCGATTTCGCAGACGTAAGGTCGTTCGCCAGTGTGTGTACGCAGATGGACTTTTCGAATATTTGACGTCGTAAATGATCGCTCGCAACCTTCGTACGGGCATTTGAAGGGTCGTTCGCCTGTCAAGTAAAAAATTATCGTTTATTGCTAAGAAAAAGTTCAAGGAAAAAAGACAAAATCATAGCTCATTGCCCTAGACAGAATCAAATGAAACATCAATGACACAAGAATTTTAATGGAAACTTGTGTTGTAATATACATTTAGTCTAAATATCGTTGTTTTGTTATCATATTATCATATTCAGTTTAGTGTAGATATTGCCGTAGAGACGGATGTTAACTTTCAACTTCGCTTACGTGTATCTTGTTGTTTAATTGGATTAATCGATGGTTTAGCTCGGTTGGAGTTGGGAGTGGCGTGTTGATGGTTTTGGAAAGAGAGGAATTGGGATCGAGGAGTTGGAGTTGTCAAGGACGTTTTCAAGTCGTTTTAAAGTTGTCAAGATCGTTCGTTGTCAAGAGTTGTATTAATTGTAATTATAACATGTAAATAGTATATATATATTATATATATATTTATATATATATATATAATATATATATATATATATATATATATTATATATATTTATAAATATATATATTATTCTGAAGAAGCATATTGCGAAACGTTAATCAAGTTGTTTTTTTACTGATCATCTATTGAAATTTTTTAAAAAACATTACAGTCTAGAGCTTTTGAATACATATATATATATATAGATCTTCAAGAAAAACACTCTTATGCAATATATATATATATATAATCATAAGGCAAATGCTGACAGGAGGAAAATTCTTTCCACAAGGGTGCTGCCCAATTGTATTGAACTACTCTTGGTCGGAATCGAACTCCAGTTTGCTGCGTCGAAAACCCCCGCTCATTCCACTGAGCCAAACGGCCCTATATATATATATATCGTGTTTATTTCATTGTGAATTTTGCTACCATACACCGACCAGCCTTAAAAAGCACAACACTTGCATAATTTCATAACACTCATATCATTTCAAAATTTTCTGCAAAAATTCATAAAAATTCTTTACCTGTGTGCGTTCTCACGTGCTTTTGCAAATCTCCGGACGTTTTGAATGCTTTATCGCACGCATCTTCCGGACACTTGTACGGTCTTTCTCCGGTGTGTGTCCGGAAATGGCTTTTCAATCCGTAACCGGTACTGAATGACTTTCCGCACGTTTCCCATTTGCAAATAAATGGTTTGTCACCCGTGTGAGACCTTTTATGAACCTTGAAAAATGTTTGAATGAAAATAAACTTTGATTTTTCTGTATGAAGCATCGTTGTTATATAAATGAGTAAAATATCTTTATCATGTTATCTGCAGGAGCTATATGAGAATTTTTGTTAATAGGAATAAAGTCAAGGCCAGCCCTTCCGTCATACAGTCAGGGAGAAACATAAAACGTCATTAATTCCTTTTTGCTTCCCTTTTTATAGTTGGTGATGTCAGAGAAAGGTCCAGGGGCCTACAGCAAAACCTTAACAAGGGAAGATAGGGAGGGGGGGGGGTTAAGGAAAGAGTGAGGTAAGGTCAAATTTGGTGACTTAAGTTTTGAATAAAGCCAGCTTATAACAGACTGGAAAGCGTCATAGTGTCAAACTGATTTGTCGCTTTTTGAATCTATTTAAGCCTACCTTAAGGTGATGGGCAGTTGAGTAGACTTTCCCGCATCCTTCGAAATCACAATAAAAAGGTTTGTTTCCCGTGTGTGTTCTTGAATGTTTGTTTAAATCACTATTTGTTATAAATGTCTTGTGACAACCGTCCTCCTCACAAGTGAATGTCTGCCCCGTGTGAGACCTGCCATGTGCCTTGAGGCGATATGGGGTCGAGAATTGTTTGCCACACCCTTCCATGGTGCATTGGTACACTTTCTTTGATACCTCCTGAAATCAAAAGTAGACGTATTGAAAGAGGCATCTGCAATTCAAACTAAAATTACGATCAATCCTTGACTTAGGAATCATAGAAAATACCAAACAAAAACAAAAATTAAGGTTATAAATCAGCAGAAAAGATGGAAGGTTTCTTAAACAAAAAGATTATGACGATCAGTTGCTAGTTCATTATGAGTGTAAGGGTTTAGCTGTATACTACAATTATCCTTGCAATTACAATAGGCACCAGAGAGGAGCCTTGTTGTGCAAAACGTAAATCAAACTCATATATTAAATGTTAAAATCTACATCGATGAAGAGCAGATAAGAATAAGCAGATCTTATATGTTCACTACCCAAAGACAATGAAACTCGCCCGAAGCTCTTTAAAAACTCAATGTGGATCTAAAGATTTCAATAGAATTGTTTATAGAAATGTTTGAGAAACTATTAGCCCTAATCATCTTGCTTTATCGAAAGCCGGAAGCATTAGCTAGACAATGATTCACCTTTGATTTGGAAAATAAAACGCCATATCATCGTCAAAAACCATAGAGCAAATTTTGACAGTTGAGTCTAATTTCATATTTCACCAAAGTAACGAAAATATACCTTTTAAGTTTTATATATACGTTTTTAGTTTCCGAATGGTAATACGAAATAAGTATACGCATTATAATCAGTATATAAATCAGCTAATCACTTGCCTGATCACTGGTATCAATCTGATTCTGCCCATCCACCATGGCAACATGATCATCAAGAACATAATACGATGTTGTTGTTGCTCCATCGTCTCCTTCGCTACAAGGAGCAATGCGGACATGATCTGTGCTGAAGGAATCCAAAGCTGGAAAAAAAGAAAGTCTGGACTTTTGAATGCAAAGATCAAATTAAAATCAAAGGATCAGTCCAAGAAGCTATTTATTCAATCATGTGACCACTCCATCGAAGGTGTCTTTGAACTTCACGGGCTTTAATTAGGCCACGCGATTTCACTTTTGTTTCCATACACATACAAAGTCTAGTTTGTCATCAGATATTTTTGCACAATTTCTCCTTTAACTGCGCACTGTTAATTATGATAGAATGGCCAATGAGAGTTAAATATGACCAAAAAACAAAGAAAGTCAGCCATGCCCAACCCCGCCCTTACATTTGTTTTCCAAGAAATGATTCCAGATTCAAGAGATTTTTCTCAGGAAGGAACACTGTAGTCTGACCGCCACCTCCCCTGATAGGTTTTTCCATCAACCTTAAATAATGCTTAGCCTGATTAAAAAAAGACAGTACATATGAGGCGTTTTTATACGCTCCTTTACTTAAAAAATAATAACTGAATTTTTACACAATCGACTGTCAATTTTACGTTAAAAATTTAACTGCTATTAACATATGGCAAAATTATACAACAATACCATCAAAGCATAAAACAAAACTCCAGACGCACCTGCAATTGAAACTGGTACATTCTCGCCACTAGCAATAGTCATCAACTGGCCTTCAGTTACTCTGGCTACCTGTTGTCCGGTCATTGTCACTACGCCGCTATCTTGGTATTCTGCGCCACCGGAAATGATGATGTGCCCACCCTGGCCATCGTCTGTCACAAATGTCGTCACTACAAAAAAGGTGGTTTCTCAAAGACAGGCATATCAGTCACACAAGCAACGGCACTGAAAGCTTTTTGGGCTGCAAAAAATATTTGAGCTTGGAAAGATGGTTCCAAGAAATTTTTCAGAGGCGGAAGTATAAATTCTAAAGCAACAATAGTAGATAAAAAATCAAAGCGTGAGCCCATCACAGCAAGGAATTTCAAACTAAATCCAAACTCAAAACAAACAAAAATTCCTAATAAGAACTTTTGCATCCAATTTTTGGCGAAAAGCTTGATGCAATAATTTCACCTGACAGAAAATTTCGTGCTCATTTGATATGTTCAATCAAAAAGAACATTAAAATGAATCCTGACAAAATAACCGTGTCTACTTTGATTGCTGGCGCAAAAATTGACGCAACAAAAACAGCCCTAACTGACAAATAAAGCAGCCCAGACGGGAAAGATTCATTTAACATTACTCAACTGGAAGATGTTTGTAAAGTTAATACTTGACAGATCTATAACGACGATATTGCACATAGAACTGTTTCTTAATAGTTTAAATAAAAAATTCAAGGAACTATGATGAAACTTGAACAAAAAATTATTTTGGGAATGTTATGATCAAGGCCATCGATTATAGAGTAGGGTTTTCAAAGTTAAAGCGAATGACAAGAGCTAAAAGAGGAGATCCCCAAGCGTTTACTGTTTGCCAAAATAGATGAGATAATTATCCAATCAAAACGAGATAATCAACCAATCAAAACGAGATAATCAACCAATCAAAATGAGATAATCAACCAATCAAAATCTTTCATTGATTATCACCACAGCTCGTGCAGTTATGCCTGAATTGCAGTAAACTTTGGTTATTTGTGGAACCGGACTTTCAATTCAGGCCATTCAATTTCAGAATAAGCATTATTTGCATCCTTACCAATATCCGATGCATTGAGGGAAGACAGATACGCATTTCCAGTTTCGACTTGCTCTGTTGTTTGAGTAAGCTCAGCTGCCTGTACGCATTCTGCAACTTCTAAAAAATGCATGAAAATATACAATCTTTTATATTCATTCCTTATCAATTAATCTTAAATACACTTTAACATTAATAATAACTTCAAAAAGGGTATAAAACATCAGAACATAGATCGAAAACTCCACGCTAGGAAATAATGAGCCAGTTGGTGGATTGAAATATGCCAATCAGCTGTTGAGGTTGTCCAATCAGTGCTGCTTGCCTATTTAAAATGTTACCAATGGAGCACAAAATAGCGGCTTTTTCATGTTTACAGATAGTTTTCCAGAACTGCTAGATGGAACGACGATTGGGCTTTACTAGTGATCCAAAACATTTTCCAGTCTCGGTTTTCCAGTAAACACTGTCCGATATTGGAATCGTTTTAGTTGTCATTTTTTTATTTAAAAAACAATTTCTAAATTCTGTATCGCCAAATATTGTTTGCAAATTTAATAGAAGAATAGGAAAATAGCAAAACAAAAACCAATTTCTTTACATGATTGTGTTTACGGTTGACTCATTAAGGACAAGGACTCTAAAAAAGGTTATCTTATCGAGAGATAGCAGCCCCCCCCCTACAAACAGATATCATCTTGGTATATTGTTGTAAAATTACTCTTGCCTTAGCAAATATGGAAGACAGACATCGGTCTATTTCACGCCTTTTTCAAAACTAAAGGAACAATATCATATGTTTGATTATATACAATATGGGAAACCTCTGATCTTCAAGAAACTTTCATTTTTCTTTGCAGAAAAAGCTTTGGAACTTGCATACAAGATTGTGGTAAGCTTTTGGTTAAGCTTGAGATAACGCTTTTGGTTAAGCTTGAGAGAATAAATTGATGGCTTGTCTTAAAGGCTAACTTTATTTGGGTCCTTGAACATAAGTGAACCACAAGAGAATATTTAGAAATTTAATCTTGCGTTGAGTCGTTGAAAATAACGTTTCCAGGAGTTGAAGTTAAATTTTTAATTTCCCAAAAACAACCCCAAAGAGAAAGCGATTGGAAGATAAGGGTATCGTCTACAATAAGGCAAGTGAGCTATGAGGAATGCTACCATATGTATGGAAATGCGGTGACACCATGACGTCACAAAGAATGGTTCTTGTTTACCATTCTTGCAAATGTGACAAGCAGGAAAAGATAGGCAATCTAGAAGAAACAACCCTCGATTTATTGCTTTGAGTTGAATCATCTCGATCTTTTAGAGGGGATTCCACATAAATGAAGGAGATGCACCATCTCAAATTAATTAATTAATACTGTCACCAATTACGAGCAATGATAAAATAAAGATAATCAGAAAAATTCAGATTAAAATGATCAAAATTTTTTTTTCGTATCATTTTAAAGTTTACTTATTTCTGGAATAGGTGCTGAGCATATAAAGCAAATTTGAGATGGTGAATCACAAAATCAAGCTTCTCATCACAAATCATTTTCTCCTTGCTTAGTCATCTCATAGACTGAAAGACCACCCAATTCATTACATTGATGTCAAAATTTTCTTGAGACAAATATGCCTTAGCTACATCACTATCAAAGCTGAATGAACTTTACCTTGTGTTGTGTTAATATTTTCATCATTTCCTGGTTGCCCTACCATGGTTGGCAGCACAATCTCCTAAAATAGGAAAGGAATCAAGCCCATTACAGGTGCCCTGAAAATTAATACAAGAATAAAGCCTAAAGACATTGCCTAAAGGTTGAAACGAATACATAATCCACACTGGTAAATGTAATAACGATTACTAAACAAACATATAACAATGTAAGAAAACAAAGAGCAAATAAACAATCTTTCTGTGGTAGAAATCTAGAAATAGCTTTGAAATAGGAAACATCTTGAAACATACTTAAGCTTTTGGTCTAAAACTCTTCAGAGTAACCTTTTTGGTCCATCAGAACATAGATCAAAACTCTAAACTAGGAAATATATATATCCAATTGTGAATCAAAATTGGCCCATCAGAAATTCAAGCACATGGCTGTTGAGGTTGCCAGATCATTTTCACTTGCCTAATTAAGATTTTATCAAGCCCTAAGGTGAATACCAACTTCTTCTATTTACATGATAGCAGTTTTTTCATGTCTATGTAGATAGATTACAAAGAATCTAAATGTTTTTTGCTGTGGAAATGAAGAAAATAATTTTATTGAAAATATTTAGCCTGCTACTGACTGTAAGAATCTGTCATCTTTAAATGCTTGTTGATAAAGGAATGTTATTTGTGTCAAATTTTGAGACCCAAAATTAATGGATTATGGTTGTGCATTTACTTCTTTACACTAGGCCAGATAAAAGATTCACAAGCAAGACTTGATAGTTGAGGCCTATAGAGCAAAATATAAGTTTTTATTAAATTTAGTTTATTTAAAAATTCTATTTGACTACATAAGATTCTCACCATTATGTTGCTTTGTTCCTAATTATTGTTTGTATTATAACTCATTGCAAAATTCATAGAATCCACAGACAGCATATTCTTTGTTTCTTCCTTCTTACACATTATATGCTAATAACAATTGTCAATCTCCAAGTAATATTACTGCCTTTTTGCCTGTTTTTGAGGATAGCCTTAAATTTATGAAAATTCAAAGAGAAAACTGCAATGTTAGTAAATGTAAGGAAAAAAAATATCACTGAACCTTTGCATCTGTTTCATCACTGTTTTCAGACACAACACTTGATGTTCTGAGAGTAGGACTGTGATGGGTATTGAATGCTGTTACATCTAAAGAACCAGAGTTTGCTATGATTCCATGTTGTGCTAACAGCATATTGATGACTTCTTGCTCGCTTGACTTTACAACTTGGCTTCCTTGTGGTATTGCATCAAGGCCCAGAGGAGCGGTATTTTCACCTTCTAAAAAGTAAAGCATAAAAATTACTTGTAAGGAACCCACTTTGGATAAATGCAAATTCTAATTTTTTATTAATCTTATTTACAACCAGCAAAACTAACAGCCCTAGTTCAATGCCTGAGAACTTGTCACCATTGACCCTAACACTTACAATGTTCCTTAAATCTCCAAAGTGTTATTAATCAAAATGTAGGAAACTGTTTGGTCTTTCTATCCATAGCAAGTTGGAAAGTGGGGAAGGGCAAATTTAAGACTCTTAACAACTTGCAAAAGACTCCTTGGTTTTGCAAAAAAGTAAGCGGCCATGGAGCTGGACCCCCATCGTCAAAGGATGGGTTGCATCTATGGCTTCTGCACATCTCTTAATAACATCAAATGAAGCAACAGGTACATGCCTCCATGTCCCTTCCCCCTATCTAAAGCCCAGATTTGAACAGCAACATCTGTCTTAACTTCATTTTAAAAAAAATGCATTTAAGTTAAAAGCAGCTGCTTCACTGCTTTTAGAAGTTTCTGTAAAAACTACTTATTCAAAAACTTCAAAAGAGTTCAAGTTTTAACTTAGTTTAATAGTGTTTTTTAATGTTGATTACCCAGGCTATCACAAAATGTACGCTTTTGCTGGGAAAGGCATGCAATAACACATGCATACCGTGACACATGCCTACTGCTTTCCAAGAGTGCAAAATATCACATTTCTTCTTTTATTTCAAGATTCTTAATGATTAGTATTACCTCCAGGCACATGGCTTGTATCAACTTCCTGTTTCATTTTGACTTTTCCACTAGCTGGTTGGGTATTGGTTTCATCATCCATTCAAAACTTTCTAATGGGTTACCACCAAAAACATCCAAACAACCTTTCACAAATAGCTAAAACTGGCAGGAAACATCGTGCAAGATGAGTAGTGCAGTCTTGAACAAGCTGCTATTGAAACTGTTTATTTCTGATGCTCATAATGTTCCATTCCTAAAAAATGAAGACAATGCTTTAACTAAAAAGGCTATACCAATGTTTTTGGAAGTTCAAAAAAATGTTTACTGAAATTTCTGTAGTTCAAAAAACAGCAGTACTATCATACTATGAGGTGTAGGAATGGCCCAATGGTTTTAATTGCATACTATAGATCCCTGTTATCTGGGGTTCAAGTCCTTACTTAATTCTACCTCAAATGGAAACCGAATCGGTACATGGGTTAATTTTAAGTTAGCTAGCGTTATCAAATGCTATTTCACACTAACTCAAGTTATCTTGAATTCAGACCATGAGTTAATTTACAATTAACTCAGAATTATCTCACGTTAACTCAAAGTGGAAACCAAGCTTAAATCTAGGCATAATCCAGGTGCTTTGTTGCCTAGTCATAAGGAAAAATCTTTTTGTCCCTGCACACAGCAAGCAAAGCCCCTGCATCTTTTTGTCCCTGCACACATATTAGAAATCATACTTTTGGCCAGGAAAAACAAATTGCAAATGAAGAGGCCCCTGAAAACAAGAGAAACTTACTCAAGCAAAGTGCCACTTATGACACTTATAATCAAGCAAACTTTCCTTAAATGTGTGCCTACAGTTATAATGAGTGTTCTATGCAGATACAATGAAAAGTTACCTGCATAGAAAGAAACCAACACAGGTTTATTTCCAGCCAAGAAGAATTAAAGTTTTTCCAATATAGCTTCAAGTCCAAATTCTAAGATTATTGAAAATATTTTGCTTTGCAGGAAAACCAAAATGGCTCTAACAAACCAGAGAATTGTTTATTGAAAAGGTTATCAGGTCTTACACAGAATTCCACATTAATACATTGCTCAATTATATACAACCCTTTCAAGAAATCGGTGCCTGTTTGTGTATTCAAATTTGAAATTTCCAATTTTGTAATTCGATTATTTTAGATTCAAATTTGTAATCTAATAATTGAAGTTTTTATTGGTGGTTGTTTTACTTCTGATCCATTTCTATTCCCCACTTAAAAACACAAATAATTTGCATAACAATAGCTCTCAATAATTCAATTCACCATCTTCGAGGTGGTGCAATACTTATGATATGGTGGTGTATTATTGAATGCAAAAAATAAGAATTTGTAAATGGAAAAAATTACATGGAAATTAAGTGAACTAAAATTTTTTTAGCATTTATTGAGTATGAGCGAAGATGAATGAATCTCGAATAGCAACAGAATATTGCAGGCTTAGCGCTAGACTGAAAACTTTGTTGCAGGCCCACAATATATTGCTTGTGCACACATCTGTGCACAACAATAACATTCAGCATTATTAACTATCAAAATAACTAAGGATGCATAACTTCAGACACGCAGTCTCAAATTTTCAAAGTAAACTTGTTCGCGCAAGAAACAAAGTTTCTAGTGGGGGGCTTGTGCATCATCCTTGATTATATATAAAAACATTACAAGGAAGCTAAAATTGAGAGCCTAACTCAGTTATTTGAAGTTAAAACTCAAGCAAATATCCCCCTCAAATACAGAACATAAATGTCAAGGGAGTGTCTTTTGTTTTATGTTTTATGTAATTATGTTTATTAATTGTATTCCTATAAATTTATATAATGGATTATTATGTTTATCTTCTTCCAGCATTTTAAAGTAAATGGCATTAAACATACTTACTAGATTCCAAATTCTTGGTAAAAATATAGAAAATATTTTTGGTAAAAATAAAGAAAATATTTTTGGTAAAAATATAGAAAAAAGTTTTGGTAAAAATATAGAAAATATTTTTGGTAAAAATATAGAAAATATTTTTGGTAAAAATATAGAAAATTTTTTGGTAAAAATATAGAAAATAGTTTTGGTAAAAATATAGAAAATATTTTTGGTCAAAAAACTAGGAGTCTATATGTATATAAACAATAATACTTAATTATTACAAGATTAGCCTGTGGTTGGTAAAAATTCCGAAACTCGCCTGTGGTAACTAAAATCTACATCTAGTAAAATTTGTCATATTCCAAAATTTTGCGAGAAACTTTCTCTGCACCCAAACACTGATGGCATTGTCGTGACACTCGTTTTAGAAAGTTGACCAATTTGACTGCAAGCTCACGGCCTGTTTTGAAAATTAAACGTGGTCTTAGAATAATGTGAGGCTCATCAGCAAAGAGATCTCTAGAAACCTTAGTGTTCAGTCAGAATCCCTTACCAGACACGGGGTCTGTTCTAGAGGTTGGGAGACCATGTGGGTTGGCCTAAGGTGCTGTTTTAACTAGTTTCTTTTTCAAAACTTTAAGTCAGGCAGACATGGCGCCATGTTGGTTTCTACTCATGTTTCCTCCATTCTCAATTTCAGCTGCTTCTGCTTGTGTTTCATCAAAATTTTGAATTCCATGTTGTAACGAAATAATCGATGTGTTTTTAGGCATATCACGATTTGAATTTGGTACAAAAATTTACTTACGCAAAGGACGACGGTTTTCTATCAGCTTCCAACGATGTACGACGGGAAGGCCTGACTGTTGAACGCTGGGAAATGGCGGGTCGGGGCGACAAATATGGACAGGTGGCGGGTGCCGCCACAAACAATTGAACCACGTGTTTCTGCTACTAATTGTGGATGGGATTTCTATTCGTTTCTTTGACGGAAAGAGATGGAATAATTTTAGTTCCTGAACCAGCATTCAGTAAATTTAATTTTGACACTGATTCCTTATGTTTTTTTATATAAAATAACAAACGAAGACGGCTTTAAAACTATAAATGCAACATATTGCAGGCACCGCGCAACATTGAATCGTATAATCCTAAGAAGTAGCAGTTTTTCTTGACTGGGAACCCCTCTTGTTCATTTTCTAGGTTTTTTTCTTGCTGTTTTATTATCCCCAAGCTAATCTTGTCTATCTTAATAGCTATTTTATAGCTATTGATATCTTCTCTGAACCAGATTGTTTATAAAACCCCAGTATAAATAAGCCAGTATTTTGATAAAGGGGCGTTTTCCGGCGTTCTAGTGGGCGTGGCCTCAAAAAATTTCTGTCACGCCCTTTTCAGCCCTCCCACATTAAAACTGGTGCGCGGTCCCTGACATATTGCTTACTTCAGAACATTGTGTTCAATGTTTTTTTAAAAAGGAATGGAAAAGATCGTCAAATTCCAAAAATACCCTGCAATGAGTACAAACTAGCAAAGACTTAAAACAAAGTCTTAATTTTCTTATCTAGGTAAAGAGCAATAGATAAAACTACATGCTGCTGCAAAATTTATCTGTAACATCATTTCAGTAAATTCCTACCCTTTTGTGGTTTCTCCGACCTATTCTCCGATAGGTTTCTCCGATAGGAAAGCAATCCTATTTCAAGATTATTCTTTATCCCAGAATTCTTGCTTTCAGACAATCCATCCATCCTGCTTTCAGGCCAGGATGTCAAGTCATTGCTCTTATATATTGCTGACAATAAGTTTTTGTCTTAAAAAAAAGAAATAAAATTTGCCAGCTTAAAGCATCAGGTACAATCTCAAAAATACAGAACACATAAGAAAAACTACTCAAAGGTAATGTCATCGCCCCGGCAATTACAGTCGCTCTGTTTATCTACCCTGCTGCAAAGTTAGCTTTTCATGTGAGCAGTTTTGAATCGCAAGAATACTGACCAATCGCAAGCCGTTTTTTCGATAGATGGCTTGACAAGTTGGGTATACGCAGTCCTTTTATATGGACACGTTACCTTTAAGAAACCACTAAAAAACCTAAAAGTCAAGAATTACTAATATAGTTTAATGAAAAACTGTTCGTGAATCTCCAGTACCTAGATACCCTAAAACATTAAACGCAAAAAAAACTGAAGGATTGCTTTGTTCTTTTCTTAGACATAATTTCATATTATTTTTGTTTCTTTTCACTCAAAGTTCCTTTGTCAATCGTTCTTGAAAGATTTGGCACAGTTTTGTCATGGCATTGTTAGTTATCTTGCATTTTTGCCCCCCCCCCCCTGATCCGCTATGCCTGTACTCATATTCGCTTATCTTCGTTTTCAACCTTTCGTAAAATTCGCATGTTTCTTTTTCCACCTTTTTTAGAATAGTTTCAATTGGTTTTTTGTTTCAGCAAAAAGGGCTAGCCTGTGCTCTTGATCCTTAACTTTATAGGGTCTGGAACACAGGCCAAAAAGAACCTGCATCGGAAACTACGGTAGTAATATCCTACTATTATGAACCCAGTTTATTACGAGCTTCACGCTATTACGAATTCAAAATCTTATTCTCGGTACTAAAACTACATCAATTAATCCTTGCCTGATGATTGAATTAAGCATGAACACTGTGTAGCAACTAAAAACAGTCTTTTTCTTTACACCAAAAGCGCGTGCAAAAATGGTCAAAAATGACATGGACCTCAACCACAACAGCACAATTCGCCGCATTTGCTTATAATAAGGAGGAAAATATACAATTGATAAGATAAACTTGCAATAATTGAATCTTTACGTTTGCATGTGTAACATTGCAAAATCTTTCTTTTCAAGTATCATCAATGATTTAGATCGATGAGTTTATATCATCTACTCACTACAAGCCTAACGCGTAATTCATGGATGGTCGCGATAGTTTTTAAAAATAGGCAAAACTCGCACAAAGTAGGCAAAAAGATGATTTCACAAACTGCTTTCTTTTTCTTGTCTAGATGATTTGAAAAAAACTTTGCGTCTTTATAAACCGTTGCTACTTATTTGTAGAAAGACATTGACAATTTTTATGTCGATACGGATAGAAGCAAATACAAAGCGTTTATCTTCATAAGCCTAAAAAGGCTTGTGATACCATCGATATTCAAATATCATTCGCAAACTAAATAAATATGGCACAGATTGGCACGAGCATTCATTGTTCATGTGCTATCTACCAAATGATGTCAATATTGCAATGACGTATCTTCAATTTCCAAGAGTGTACCACAAGGTTCCTGTCTTGGTCCAATCCTATTCTTTGTTGACGATCGCTCTATCTGACAATGTATGCTGATGAGACAAACACGAAATGACGATTTTATACGAAAAATATCAGTTAACAGTGCTATTTGAATTCGATCATATAATGTCATATATACACAAGCAATGGCTGTAGGTTCTCGATCAAGGTTAAAAAAGTTGCTGACAATGAAATAGTGTCCTTGTTATTTGGTATTGATGGCGCTGAAATTGATATCCTTATAAATAGGAAATAGAAAGCAGTCAAAATTGATGACATACAATGAATAGAGTTCTAGTATTATGAAAAGTACTGAAATATTAGTCCCAAAGTTACTTGCTCGGGGGGGGGATACCTTAGCATGTTTGAAGGTACGGGGACGTGCCATTATTTTGGGGTACCTTTTTTCTGAAAAATGCGGAATTATCGGTGCTAATTTTTTAAAATTGTGACTTTTAAACTCCCAGGATATCAAAATCTGCTGCCATTAAACAAAAGGAAACAAGGGCGCTACTGTGTCATTGTGGACCTTAGTTCACACTCTTTTTATGTACCCCTTTCAGCATGGTGAAACATTTTTCACCGGAGACACCTCTGTATGGCAAATTGAGCAACAAACTAAGTGCATTCATTGCATCGGGGGAAGCTCCAACCAGAACAAACGAAAGTTTCAAAAGCCCTGGGGTAAAAAAAAATGAGAGGCCCCCTAGCTCCATTCAAACAGAAGACTGAAATCAAGAGCATTTTAAAGGCTTTAAAAAATTTTGCACGGGGCCCCCTTAATCGAAGAATTTTAGAGGGCCCAGGCCGAGTGGGCCCATGGGTAAATGCGTCACTGACCCAGATCGCAAACTTTACAAAACTGCAAAGCTACTATCACAATAACAACAAAACTTGCAAAAAGTTCTTGATTTCATAAATGATATCACGACAGTTCTTGAGACACAATTAGGTCTTGCACTCATTCACTTTTCAAACATAGCTAGGAGAAATTCTGAAAGTAGTTTGATGCAAGGCAGATAATTTGTTGTTTGTTATAAAGCCTTTTTCAGGGTGCAAAAATTTGGAATAAATTGCCTTTGGATGTCAGGCTAAATCACTCCCTTTGATGACTTAACAAACGTAGATAAATTATGAGAAACAAAGAGAGATTTTCATAAATACATCAGGTTTTGTTATCTACGATAATATCTCTAGCTATAGGCAATTGCAGAAATTATGGACGTATATTTTTTAAGGATATCTAAAATGAAGTACAGGGCAAATTCACAGGTGACAAGGGTGCCAGAGACGAAAGCAGTTGCAGCCAAACCCTGTTAAATTTGTTCTTAAAGTTCCTTACCAAACTAAAAATAAAAAGTAAAAAATTTCCAGTATTTCAGAGAGGTCATTTACAAAGAATTGTGCAGAGGCAATTTTTCCTTTAGAGAAGTACTCTTGTGAGTGGTATCCATTCTCCTTCGAGTTGATCTTCCAAATGAAAAGGTACATATTCAATCATGTTTACAAAAACAAAGGTAAATAAACATAACATGAAAATAAAAATGGGTAAAGAGCATGACAGAGAAAAACAAAATTTAGAAACCTAGCACACATTTTTTTGAAAAATTTCACAAAGAATACATGAACAAATATCTTTCTTAAAATTCTATTTGACAAACAACATCAAAGCTGAAAACAAAGCACTGAACACAAAACAAAGAATACTTGTTTTACTTGTAGCTGTGGGAATAGAAAACAAACATCCTTTTGTTGGTTGAATGGTCAATGGAAACTGACTTTTTAAAGAAACACTTGACTACCCATTAATGCAAAATCAGCAGTGATAGCATATCCATATATCCAAAACATCAATCTAAACAATAAAACTATGATCTCTCACAAGGTGAATGTATCTATGACAATATTGAAAGTGGAACTTATTGTAACAATATTACATGCATACAAAACTGAAAGTGCTGGGCTTGCTAGTTTATTTGGAGGTTGTGAAATTGTTCCATTGATAACCAGCTAACTGACATATTTGTAATAAGTGTTTACCGAGAGTTTGCAACATTTGGAACAAAAACATTAACAGCTTTTGAATCTTAAAATTCATCATGCTTTTTCAGGGCCTCTCCAAAGTCTGTAGCTTGACTGCCAACAAATAGGTCATACTTTTCGATAATTTCTTTCACTGATAATTTTGAGTCCTAAAATGAGAAACAATTAAAAGACTTTCCAGCAAATTATACAGATAACACAGATAATGCAAATAATAATAACGAATTTATATTATGAAAATGAGAAGATAGTTATGAAAGGTTTTGCTTATATTAAAGGTAATGCGTCCAGCTAAAGCAAGCAACTCTGTGGTGGTTTTCAGAAAGATGTGATTTTTCATGTCATTGTCATGACTACAGCCATTACAGTTGCTCTGTTTATCTACACTGCTGCAATACTAGCTTTTCATGTGAGCAGTTTTGCATACTGACCAATCGCAAGCCAGCTGGTTACTTGACAAGCTGGTTATACACAGCCTTTTTATATGGACACAATACCTTTGAGCAAGGTAATGGAATGATATTTCTATTAAATTTTTTTTGAGGGGTCTATTATAGGTTTGCAGCTTCACTGCCATGCCCCTTTTTCTATATGTGGCTTATTGATTTGGCAATGGTTTTCTTATGATTGTGGCTTCACATTAGATGCATTTTGCACCTTTTAGTGTATATTGGTTTTATGCGCTTGCCGATAGCTGCTTTTGGCCCATTTTGCATGGTTTTGTGTCTTTTTTAATCCCTATAATATATACCCCCTACTAGGGAATCATACAAATGATTTAATGTTAAGACCTTTAAAATTCTCAAGGGTAGTTAGCAACTCTGATTCACTCTGACCAACCTATGCAATGTCATTGTTGAACAAATACAACCCTGTCAAACGTTTTCAGAACACCATGTTGCTTAAATGTTGTTTGGCAAAATCAATTGTTTCAGGTAAAATACTGACACTTGCACCCCATCCTCCAAAACAATGTTGGCTGTAGAGTTAAATATCAGTAGCAAAATTAAACGACACCAAATTTTCTAACATGGCACAAAGCAACATTGTTTGGCAGAAAAGAGGGGTGCACTTTTACTCATTTAAAAAATTTTGGTCTAGTGTACTAAGAGTTTTGGCAGCAATGTAGATGAAAACTTGATGCATACATCAATTACATCTTTAATTGTTGTTATTTGATCTCTGTTCACAAATTTTTTTAACCAAGCCAAAATAAACAGCAATCTTCAAATCTTTTATTAGCCTTCTTTCACCTATGTACGTGCAAGCCTCTCTGGGAATAAAAAGCATGCAGGCTAAAAAAAGACTATTGTTTTTAGTTTAAGTTTTGTTTGATATGAAAAACATGAGCTTTGAGAGGAGTGAATGTCTCATGATATTTTTGAAATTGTAACAGTATGAACATATTTACCTGATTTCCATATTTAAAGATACTTCATTGTCTTTTTTAGGCAAAATTTTTATTTTGTCAAAGCAAAAAATTATACAAACAGATTTTTTATGACCTAACACTATAGAGGTCTATTCCAGCAGCTCCAAGCCACATTGTGTGGTAACACAAAATGTCTGCTTGGGAATGCCTCCAAACAAATTCTTTTTCAAGATGAAAGGACAAGAACAAATTCCAATGATAAACAAAACAGAAAAGTTAACACAAACCTTATCCCCATCTGACTCTTGCATCAAATGCTTTGCTTCAGCACTAATATGATCATACTCTGGTGGAAGTATCCATTGTTTTACCTCATCCTAATTTGAAGAAATAAATCCTTTAGCAAATAAACCAAGCAGGCAAAGAATTGCCCTCCCCTTCCCGATGAAAAATGGCTCATATTTAGCACTGACACAAAACTCATCAAAGATAAAGCTGAAACCTTCACTCTTTTAAACCATTAATCACTAACTTCAGTATTGAAATGGAACAGGTTTCATGCCCAATATAAAAAAAGACATCCATAAAGCAATTGAAATTCCTACTCTATCCATTTTTCCGTCTTTGTTCAAATCTCTGAAGTTTGAAAACTGTTCTCTTTCTGTCTTAATGTAGTCTGGTTCTTCTTTTCCAGCTTCACGGTCACTTTCAGGCCAAAGATCTCCTGAACAGGCAGAAAGATGCAATAATATAACAAAATCAGTTTGCTATACCAAAACAAAAATAAGAAAACTTATGACAATGAAAAAATATATTACAAACATTGAATAATTAAACAATATTAATCTACAAATCATCAAGATCCTAAATCTAAATAGGGACACCTTACTAGATAATGTTGGATTCAAACATTTGGCAAAAGGGGCCTATTCTTAATTCATTACCATCTGCAAGGACTTCATCTGTAAAAAAGCTTCTTTCCATTAACATTTGTCTTTAAATTTTTTCATCCATTTTTTTTGGAAGCTCCATTTTTTGTGTGAAAAGTTTTCTTTGAATATGTTAACAAAAAGGCTATATATATTCGTCTAAAACAGTAAACTGTAGCATCAAAGCCATAGGGCTAATCACAGAGACACACAATTTTTATAAACCAAGCTTACTAACTAAAAAAGTCGAAATATATGCCAGACATTAATTACCTATATATTCTTCTAAAGACACGAATCCATCTTTGTCTTTATCAATATCCTCCATCGTTTCATCAACAACAATATCTCTCATAAGTGGGTCATTTTCAGGATGCAAGAATGATGCAAATTCTTCTTTATTTAATTTTCCATCACTATCTTTGTCAGCCTTTTGAAACCTTTTCTCATCTCTAACAACCATATTTTTATAATCATAATCAGAGTTGTCATTGCTCTCTGCAAAAATAATGGACAGGCTTACTAGACTGTTGAGGAATATATATAAACTAAGCAAGGGTTAACGGAGACCCAAATTTTATTTAATAGATGTGGACTTTTTCAAGTTCAAAATGAATGTTTGAGGAACAAAGAACTTCAATCGGGGTGAACTAGTCAGAGCTAGCCACAACAACAAAAATTAGGCACACTACTTACTTGGAAGTCAAATTAGTCACACAAAGTGCAAGTCTTGCCCATTATAGGACTCTAGACAGTGGAACCTATGTTTTATCAAAATATCTTACTAAAAATAAGAGCTTCTTATAAATTATACTTAAACTTTAGCAAGGTTCTCATTTATACTATTTCTGAATGAATATCCACTGAAAGATGAAGTTAATAAGTGTGAAAATATTTGTCAATCAGATTTCCTTTCTTATATATATATATACTTAATGGCTCCAAATTCTAATCTCATATTGACCCATATGCAATTTTCCCCAAACTGCATGTTGCACCATTCTTGTCTTCTTTGGTGGAATAAAATGATCTTCCTACTTTGTATCTGAGTTTTATTTATATGAGATTAACAATTAATTGGTGTAAACACTTTAGGTCATGAACAGTTCATGTACAAAAGAACCACTTTTTGAATCATTTAACAATGAATATGACAAAACAAGCTCTTTTTACTTTTTTAGGCCATGCTCTTTATACTGCCTGTAAAAGCCTGTTAACAATAACTTATGCCTGAAGAGAGCAACCAGGACACGCTAAGGCATTTTCAAACTCGTAGGATTACTTCACAAAAAATATGCTGCTAAAGTCTTATCATTTCCTTGACTTTTCCCATCAAATTAGAAGAAATACAAACAAACCTGATCCTACAAATAACTAAGAAGGGGGAGGGGGCATTTCCCCTTGTAACGTCACTATTGATTTCAAAATGATGCCAGTACTGCTAAATATTCATCTACCTTGCAAGAATCCGTAAGTGTTGTTTTTGTATTCATCCCAAGTAACAAAACCGTCTTTATCTACATCATTAGTTTCAAGCTGTTTGTTAGCATCATCAAATATATATTTGCTTTGTGCATATTTAATCCAATCCTTGAGTTCTTCTTCTGTGACAAAGCCATCTTGGTTCTTGTCAATTTTGCTTTTTACTAGTTTTCTAAAAGCAAAATAAAAATCATCATAGTGTTGATAAAATGAGTATCTCTTGGGGGAGGTGGGGTTATAATTTATAATAAGAGTGTTGCAGTCGTTCTTTCATGACAAAATACAGGAACCAGAGATAAAAGTCTTGACCTATAAATTGGTCTGTGTAGGAAGGGTCTGGTAAAAAATAGTAGATTTTTGTTGACAAAAACAAAATTTCATATTTCACTTCTTCTTTGGAGAACATCATGATGATTTGATTTAACATAACATTGTCCAGCTGTTCAGGCCATAAATTTCAGGTTCCCAAGATAAGCAACATTTTGAAATGCTAATAGGAACACAATATTTTGAATCGTTATGCTGTGGTACCATTCTTGAACAACTGTCATATTTTCAATAATTAATAATTCTTTGGGACAGGAAAATGACTTGACAAACTCAAATAAAAAAAATGCATGCTCCTTGAAAACTTTCTCTGCCAAATTCAGGTAAATATTGATGTTACAAAATGTTTATCAATTATTGAACGTTTCCTACAATGCTTGCCAAAAAGCACTTGAAACACCCAGCCATTTGCAATGCATTTTGAATCTTTCATTCTTTTGCCGAAGATAATTTAGAGAAATATCATAATTAGGAAACGAAAACAGAAAGTGCTGCATAAAATCCTAACCCGTTTCAAAGTAAACCAACACTGTTCCGTGGGTGAGAGGGGGATGATTGATTTTGACCTTGGAAACTGACGTTAGTGTTCTAAGACTTTTGGCAGGCATTGTACATCATATTTCATCTTTATATTCCTCTTCCTTTCGACTTCTTCGGTTACTGAAGAACATTGACCAATAATTGTGCACCTAGCACTTTTGGCAAAACTTCATTGGCACAAATAAGTGGCCCAGTTGTGGCGCACCACCCTAGACCTTGTCAAAGTAGGTTAACTCAAAAGCAAACAAAAATGCATTTAAATCACAGATGCAGCGACTACTCGTATTCTGCTGCTAAAGTGCTTTACATTAAAACTACCGAACTTTTTCTTATGTTGCTTTCATCTGCCCCACGCAGGTTGCAGGTGTCATTACTACTGATTGAATGCTGTTTTATGTTTGTTAACAAGCCAGACAAACAAATTTCTGAGTCGTCGTAAGGCACTGATAGCGCAAAAATATGTAAAATGATGCACAGAAAACATGTACTGACTATTCAACCGGTGAAAAAAACTTCAGTGGTCTTCATAGTACGAATATGTAAGCTTCGCTGACTTAGGCCCAGCCCGTGTTTGCGCATGTGGGACACACGAGGATGGCCTAGGCATCATACTAATTGTAATGCATTGCATAACAGACTTACTCAAGCCTTTCTTTACTTTGCTCAGGTGTGAGCTCGTCAAATTTGTGAGCTTCTTCTTTGCCAAGGAAGGCTTCGTGGTCATAGTCTTTGTTGTGTTCGTCACCCTCTTGGTGCTCCAAATCTGATAGATCAGGATCTTTAATGACCCTATCTTTGGGCTTTGGAGTAGCAAGTGCAACTCCTCCCAAAATAAGTAGCAATGTCAAGTAAGCTGGCTGCATAATCGTCTTCATCTCTTGAATTATATAAATTTTTTCAGCTGCTAGTGGAATTTCTGCTACCTGTTTTTGATAACACAACCACAACTCTGCTCAATGTGAGAATGTTTTACTTCCATTGACTTTCCACGATGAGAAATGTGGGACTACCTGATTGGTTAGAAGAAATATCACTCTGAGGATTGGCGCGCCTTCATTGGCCATAAGTTAAGTTCTGGAATCTGATTGGGTGTTTGGTTACGTAGCATAATTCGATTGGACAAAATACTTCCCGAACAACCCAGTTTGCATTCCATGACTTGGGACCCTTGTGCCACGTATACTGGCATGACACTATAAAAATTATATTGTTTTTATTTTCTGACACGGGAAGAAAGTTACAATACAACTTTTAGGGCATTGGGCCTTATTCTACAAAAATCGCTCAACTTAGTATTCTGTATACCTCTAACAGGTAGAGGTTATTAAGGGAAGCTACACAAAACCCAAAATTTAAATGATATTTGGAAGGGAGGGACACAAAAAGTACTTTGAGTAAGGGCATAAATAAACTTAAGTCAGAGAGTGATGATGCAACAAAGACCATGGACTTAAAGCACAATGATAAAATGTTACTTATTCAATTCAAGAACTATTTAACCCAAATAAAAACATAGCATAGCATGCAAAGGCATTATCTATCCATAAGATAGTTCCATAAACATAATTTTGTTTTTTAGATTCTGTATGATTGAGTTTCGTTTCTGGAGATTTGCAAAAGCATTACAAAAAAACATGCATAATTTTAGTTTCCACCTATACCTCCGTATCCAGGGCCGCCGGACGCAGGTTTGAACAGTGTAGGCCAAAACGAATAAAAAGGGCACGAATATTTTTTCCCGAAACATTAGTAAGTGCCAAAAATGGTACAGATTTCACAGTAATTTAGTCATTTATAAAAATAATGACACACGTTGGATATAGTGAAATTTATCTTCGCTGAAAGCAGACATGGCTATGGACTCCATTAAGAGACCACGCAATCTTAATCATAATTAATTGTATAGCTTTCCATCTCATGGCCTTCAAAGTTTTATGAGAGTGTAAATCTCTCTTCCGTGTATTATTTATACCTCTATTACAATACGCTGTACATATTTTCCTTATAATTTGCATTGTAAGTGGATTTGGTCTCGGGTAAGAAGCAGGCACAAATCCTTTTTTCATACTTGTGGCCAGGGGCGAAACTACTGGGGGGGTATGGGGGGTGCTGCACCCCCCCAATCTTCAAAAAAGCAGATTTTGTCGGGCAAATTTATGGCTGCTAGTGTATCTGTCGGGCAAATCTGGAAATTTTCTTTAGGTCGCACTTTTATTGCTACTTTTTGCCCTAGGTTGGTTTTTTAATTCATGGTCTTTTCCCCCATCTTTTTTTCAATCTCCTCCCAGTTGGGAAAACAAAACAGAAACGAGGCAAGGAACAGCAACATATATACATTTCTGTCTTTCGTCCGTCCACTGATCAGCGCTTTCGTCTGGAGCTCAACGCGCACATGTTTATCTTCGCCTCGAGATGAAGTCTGAAGTATTGATCGACAGCAAAAGTATAGACAGGAAGTAAAGTGTGTTTGATGCGAGAAGGAAATGAACACTGTGTATACCCCTCCCCCCTACTTTTTGCAAAACAAGTGAGCTTTTTTCAAAATCTTTTGTTGTGATTTCTAAATTTTCTCTTGAAAAGCCCCCCCTCCCCTCAACTTTCCATCCTGCCTCGGAGCCCATAGAACACTGACAGTTTTAGAAGCATCATGAATCAAAGCATGAAGGATATACCATCTCGGAATACGTTGTTGAGAAAATCAATCAATATTTTCTTTTCCAAATGTATGAAACTTTCATTCATGAAATCAAACATGTTTTAGAAATTTAGGTCAGGACATTTGAAGAAGACATCATTTGGGTTTTTAAACATTTCATAACATCAACAGAAACATAATAAAACTATTTACAATAAACATGATCAAACGTGAACACCTTTTCATTACAACGTGGCGTGAACAACTGACTAATGCAACTTCGAGGTCTAGGAACGAGTGAAGGATTAACCGCGTGCTGCTCCTTCACAACAATACATCCATAAGGAGTTATGCCCCAAAATTCTCTTAAGGTTTTACACTTACGGTTCGAAAGTCTTGCACCCTTCGCTAGAAAATGGTCATACAGACGCCAAAGTTTTTTAACTAAAAAAGTTTGAATAACCATAACAAGTAACAGAAAGTTTTAATCAGTTCAAGCGGGAAGTAATATAAAATTTATCAAGAAATTGTAGTTACATTGCAAAAAATCTTTCGAGTTTATTCTATTTCTGAACAATATCCATGATTACGAAAACATGAAAATTGAGCTTTGATGATAGGTATACCTGTGAAATACCTCCAATAAAAAACTTTTCTTTGCTTGAGGGATTTTGTTATGGTGAATTTAGATATACGTACTTTGTGCTTGGGTGTCTAAAAATATTGAAATTGCTTCCGGAGCAACCGAAAATTGAAAATGAAACTCAGAGAATGCAACTGAAGCTCTTTTTTGTTGGAACATTGTAATCTGCGTAGCTGTTTCTAAATTCCGAAATTTCCAAGCTGTTTTTTGGTGTTCCACTTTGATAAAATTGAGACCCTACTTCAATCTCTTTTTTCAATTGCTCTCTTAATAGCTAGGTGATTTAGAAAGTGAAGAAGACTTTTTTTTTATAGAAAAGACAGGCCTTACAAATGCTTGCTTTTCGGAAACAAATGTTTATAGCCAACACCAGAAAAACTAGAGGCATATTTTTTGACTTAAAACAAACAGCATAAGTCTAAAGACCCTCTCTCGGGCTTCCCGATGATTTCAGCCCTTGAGGCGATGTGCTCTAAAAATGAAGTTCATGTAGGACACGCCCTTTCATCAAGCATGCCACGCTCTTTCGTCGGGCAACTAAGCTTCATACCCTTTTAATGAAAATATTGAAGTTTCGCCCCTGCTTGTGGCAGGCGAATTATACTCAACAAATGTTCAGATTGATTGCAACATACCAACATACCAACCCAAAATATGAGCTGAATGGAATTTTTGAATTCTTAGTCTCTATGTACTTCAAAGCGAGTTCCAGTCCCTATCTCTTTCTAAACAAAGTTTCAACCCCATTCGAATAATGATTTTAATTTTCTTACTCATATATTTAAACAATTAAGTACCCCTTGTTATTCGCATCCTCCCATTCCCACTTAAACACAAATTTGTTCGCCTCCATGGAATATTTTTTAAAAGCTACAAATTTTATGGTTAAGTCATCTTCACACAATCGGCTGAAGGTGCGAGCACGTTCTTCACTGCCATAGCGAATTCAATTTGTAACATTGATTAGGTTTATCTTATCAGTCTTATTAACGAAACAAATTTTTAACTCTCCTTAAAATTGATCCCCGGCGGGGCGGCTCAGTCAGTTGGTCAAACGTATAACATTTGAGGTCCGAAAATTTGAAAAAAGCTAGAATTCTGGGACATAGAATCTTGAAAATAGGGTTGCATTCTTAATCAGTCAGAGGAAGCACAAAAAGGGCAGGAATTTACTGATATGATGTTGTAGATAATTTTTTAGGTAAATCAATGGCATATTGAAGTACAACAAATTTTGCAGTGCGTCTAGTCCTGTATATTGTTCTAATCCTAGATAAGAAATTTAAGCCTTTGTTTAAGTCTTTGTTAGCATGTATTCATTGCAGGGACACAACTTTTTCATTTCTTCATAAAAAACATCTAACACAATGTTGTGAAGTAAGCAATATGTCGCAGCTATAGTTTTACAGATGTCTGATTTTGTTAATAAATATGTCAAGAACCATAAGGGGTTGTCGTTAAATCAAATTTAGTGAACTCTGCTCTTTAACTTGACATAAATTTAAGAAAAAGAATGGCTCTAACATGCTCAGTGAAAAGCAGAGTTCACTAAATTTGTTTTTAACAAAAATTCCTGCTCAATAAAATTCCTTGAATATTCTCAGTGAAAAGAGCTACACAATTTTGTCAAAGGCACATAATAGGGTACATTTTACTCAACCCAGATTCCAAAATAGGGGTCCAGTTTTTACTTTCAAGAACACACACGATATATATTTGACCAACTGACTGTGCCCACCGGGGACTTGATAGGACCTTTCACTAATGTTTTTGTTGCTGAAGACATACTAAGGAAATTCTCCTTCGCAGTTGATATTGTTCATCACAGGAGCTTGCTGAACAATATCAACTGCAATTTAAGGAGTTTTCAGTGAATGGTCCTCCAACGACGTCCAGAGTTATGTTATTTTACTTAGTTTCTAAAAGCAAAATATCTGGCAGTGAAAAAATACACGCAATATATTTTTCGAAAAGGGGCACTTGTTTATACTTTTCGCAAACAGGGGGGGGGGGGCTGTGCCCCCATGGCCGACTGGCACCGGCGGCCCTGGATCAGGTGCATTTTGTTTATTTTGATAAAAACTAAAAATAAATCCCTCAACACAGTACCCCCGAGAATGATTTACAAAAATTAATTTTTCTTAAAACAAACCATGGCAGCAATAAATTTCATACTGAAACAATATCGCTTTATACCATATAAAAAGTGTTACACAAAAATCAATGTCAATAGCAATAAACTCACTAGCAAAGTTTATTCAAGTTTGTCGGTAAACGAAGCTCCACCATCCAGGCCGTTTCTGTTGATTCGTTTCCTCCAATTATCCCTCACCGGAATGCAATGTTGATGATAAACTTTAAGCAATTTACACGGGTTCAGCACCTTATAAGCCAGCCTTTCTTTAAAGATCCACAAAAGAACGTTTTCCATACCATATGTATTTCTCAGTCAATTTTTCAGCAATTAGGTCTCCTCTTCCGTAAAATACAAATATACCATGGCTCCCAACGTAAGGATTACCCTCTCCACAATGCTCGGACGCATATGATGCACTGCAGTTTGCAGGATGCCTTGTTAGTGCATACATCAATCTGTTCTCTTTCAAGACACTGGGATTGACTTTTTCCCAGCCTGGTCCTAAGAAATTGTCTTGATGAAGCAAAATTACCATCTTCCCTTTCAAATATTTTGCAGCATAGTCAATGTTATCTTTGATGGACGGTGATGCGAAATTGTTATGAATTACGAGTTTATGAATAAACTTGAAATCAAGCATTTTCAACAGTCCAATGGTCGATTCTCGCCTGACCAAAACGTGAACATTTGATACCAGTTGGTTTTCAAGGTTTTTTTTGAGACACTCAAACACTTCAGCCATCCTTGCCTTAATTTTTTCATCAGTAGGTGGTAAACCTTTGATTAACAAACCTTTTCTTACACCTTCGTGATCAAATGGCACAAATGTTGTCACCAAATGAAACAAGCCATATTCTTCTTGTTCTAATAGGTGTTCTGTTTCTGGATCCACCGCGGAGGACATTTTCGGTCCGAGATTTCGCTTTAGCAGAGATTGATATTTAAACTGCATCTTGTAGAAGACTCCACCAATGGCCTTTGAATTTCCAGGAAAGACTGAGTCATTATCAATGCTATTGTACAGGAAAGCAACTGCTATCAAAGCAATTATGGCAGTTCCAAAAAACTTGAGTTTCAAATTCATTTTAGAAACAAGGTCAAGCGATTTGTCTGCCTGAGTAATGAGTAATGGCAACCGCGTTGTAAACAATAGACGATCGATATTGAAACCATTTTCGTGAAGTTATTAGGCGTCTTTTTGTAGTTAAAATCCAATCAAATCAATTTTCAAACTGTTGGCAACACTTTTAATTTAGAAATTAAAAAAGTTACTTTTACAAAAATAATTTTTTTTAACTTTTTATTGGACAGTCTCCCAGCTTTGAAACCTTCCTTGCTAAAACTTTATCAAAAAGTTTAGTAACAGGTTCTGTTATTCGCGAAATGATAAGTTCAGAAAAACATTTGCAAGATCACATTTAGGTGTTGAAGTACCAAGTTGATCATAAATGATCTTGTATTTGGTGGAAAGTGGCATGTTTTAAGCCATTTTATTAAGCCTACTCTTTTACAGCTATTGAGGCACTTGAGTGAACCTGTTTATCGCGGGAATTGTTCTGGTCATTTTTATCGCGGGCCCCTTCAATGTCCAAAACTTTGTAGCTTGGGTGTTCTGTTTGCGCTGACTGTTCTGTTGGTGACGAAAATAAAAAATAGTCGTCTTGGTGTGAAATTATTAAAGCATCTCTTAACTATAAACGCCTTGTAAAATTTAAAAGTTTTTTTAATCTCCAATTTCATTTCTTTCATTAATTAACTAATTGATTGTAAGTAACTAATTCCATGTGTATTGTAAACACTACTGTAGCGCCTGCTGTCAAAAAATTGATTATGATTATAATATTACTCCCTGCAAATAGGATATTCTTGTTATTTTTGTGAGCTGCCAACTCTTTGCATTCTATTCAGGTGAAGTGGGGCTCGTACTACTCGAACAGGATTTGCTTTTCCGTTAACATTGCTTTAGTCGACGCTAAGTGTCATTTTTATCTAGAATTTTTTCGTGTTTAGCTTTAATAATTTAACCTATCATTTACATTCTTCTTTTATAAGAATAATTTTATAAGAACACGACCTTCTACAAAATGTATTTTTGAACAACGTTTTCTAAAAATCAAGGATTTTAGCGGTATGTGGTTCCTTTTTCGGTGAATATTCAAATTTTTTAGCAAATTAAGGCTGTCTCACTCACTTTGTTGGCAAATGAGGCCTGAACACCACCCTAGAGCTAAAGAGCTAGCACTCGAACTGCATACACTCTATTAGATTAGGAACAAATTAAGAACAATCTAGCATCAGATTTTCGACAAAATTAATTCGATTTCACCATGTAAACAAATACACATCAAGATGGCAAAATGGACAAGTGATAGTACGCGTACAGCTCAAAATCGACCATGATAACCATGAGCGCTGAGTTTAAACAATGGGATCGCATTCTTAGTCCTTATTCCCCCACGAAGCCGGCTACGCAGGCATGCAGTGGCCCCATGATAGAGTACTTAGAATAGCCTCGGAAAAGACAAGAGAGGTACTAACTTCGATTTGAAAAAAATTCGCTCCGCATAGCGATATAAAAATTGCTTGCACTCATATGCGCATTGAATTCGCACTCCTGTGACTATCGCTAGGAAGAGAGGAGCGACAGCAAAAGTTTCTCGCATCAGAAAGGATACTTACTATAACAACAAATTAACAAAATCTTCATAGATTTAGTCATTTTTCAATATTCGTGATTTTTTCTTGTTTCTTTGTTGGATTAACGCCAGTATGAATGCCACTCAATTTTTAATGAATTTAATTTTTAAGAATGGAATTAATGGCGTGGTCGCAGAATTTTTCTCCTCGCTTCGCTCGCGGAGAAGTCTCTTCTGATGTCTTACCTCAGGGATCGTCGTAACTGTTAAAGGCCTGGCCATGTTCACTATCAAAAAGATACTTCTATGATATTCAGTCAAAGCGGGCCTAGGTGCTTGACCAAATCAAGCTGGATGGTATGCTATTAGAGCTGGTGCAGAAAGTAAAAAGCAGTGCGACAGGTAGTCAAGCGCATGAAATTGTTAAAAACGAACTTTCTAAAATTGCCGAAAATTGACACTTTTACAGCACTGCCAGCACTTGTATAGTAGATTTGTATAGTTTTGTTCTGTTTAATATCTTGTTTTTTATCTGTTTGTTTTGTTTGTTTTTCTTAATTTGGAAAATTCCTAAACAAAATCCTCAAAAACATATGTTCCTTAAAAATCTCTTAAAAATATCCAAAATGCCTTAGTCTAAGGAGAAATCCTTGAAAGTGAGAGCCCAGATGAAAACTTTCTTGCCCGAAATCAGGTGGCCTCGCTTCCACACTATTGTGTTGTTCCTCTAGCCAAAGAATAGAGATTACACTTGCTCCCCTACGAAGCCCGCTACGCGGGCTTGCCAGTGGTCCTACTGTAGAGCATGCAGACTAGCCTCGGAAAAGACAAGAGGTGTATTAACCTCGAAAACATTATAATTATTCAGCTCATTGTTTGTACACAGTTTGTATTTCTGGATTCCTTTAAAATTTCGAAGGAGCGATACTGCTGTTTTTGCTGATTAACGGTAAGTTTGTCCAGGCAGAGAAATCGCTTGACCTTGTTTCTAAAATGAATTTGAAACTCAGGTTTTTTGGAACTGCCATAATTGCTTTGATAGCAGTTGCTTTCTTGTACAATAGCATTGATAATGACTCAGTCTTTCGTGGAAATTCCAAGGCCATTGGTGGAGTCTTCTACAAGATGCAGTTTAAATATAAATCGCCGCTAAAACGAAATCTCGGACCCAAAATGTCCTCAGCGGTGGATCCAGAAACAGGACACCTATTAGAAGAAGAAAAATCTGGCTTGTTTCATTTGGTGACAACATTTGTGCCATTTGATCACGAAGATGTTAGAAAAGGTTTGTTAATCAAAGGTTTATCACCTACTGATGAAGAAATTAAGGCAAGGATGGCTGAAGTGTTTGAGTGTCTCAAAAGAAACCTTGAAAACCAACTGGTATCGCATGTTCACGTTTTGGTCAGGCGAGAATCGACCATTAGACGGTTGAAAATGCTAGATTTCAAGTTTATTCATAAACTCGTAATTCATAACAATTTCGCATCACCGTCCATCAAAGATAACATTGACTATGCTGCAAAATATTTGAAAGGAAAGACTGTAATGTTACTTCATCAAGACAATTTATTAGGACCAGGCTTCGAAAAAGTCAATCACACGGTCCTGAGAAAAAAAAAATTGATGTATGCACTAACAAGGCATCCTGCAAACTGCAGTGCATCATATGCGTCCGAGCATTGTGGAGAGGGTTATCGTTACGTTGGAAGTCATGACGTATTTATTTTTCACGTTAGAGGAGAATTCGCTGATGACAAACTGGCTGAACTAAATGTCCCTCCAAATACATTTGGTATGGAAAACGTTCTTTTGTGGATCTTTAAAAAAAGACTGGCTTATAAGGTGCTAAACCCCTGTAAAGTGCTTAAAGTTTATCATCAACATTGCATTCCGGTGAGGGATAATTGGAGGAAACGAATTAACAGAAACGGCCTAAATGGCGGAGCTTCGTTTACCGACAAACTTGAATAAATTTGACATTGCTAGTGACTTTATTGCTATTGAAATTGCTTTTTGTGTAGCATTTTTTTAAATATGGTTCAGTTCTTAAATAAACACAATATCATCTTTGAACATCAATATGGATTTCAAAAAATCAAATCAACTACACTAGCAATTGTGAAACTACAATCACAACTAATCTACAACATTGAAAATAATTTTACATCATGCTGCACATTTCTCGATTTGTCCAAAGTATTTGATACAGTCAACTACAGTATACTATTGAGTAAGTTAGGGCACTATGGAATTAGGAGAGTAGATCACACCTGGTTTAAATTGCGAGAACTCTACAGAATTGAAAATTAATTGTGGTGTCCCTCAAGGAAGCATATTAGACCCCTTCCTCTTCTTGCTTTATATTAATGATATATATAGCTCCTCCGAAGTCCTTGATTTTTGTCTCTTTGCTGGTGACACAAGTATTTTATTTGCTGATAAAAGCCTAGATACAATTGAACAAACAGTCAATTATGAATTGAAAAATGTTTCTGAATGGCTTCTAGCTAATAAGTTATCACTCAATATAGCTAAATCAAATTTTCTCATAGTAAGACCTTATAAAAATAGTAGAATAGAATAATAATAGTAATAAAAAAATATTAAAAATAATAATAATAGAACTGTAAATCTAATAATAAATGACACTAATAAAACTACTCTTAAACCATTGAAAATAAGCCTACGTAAAGCTGTCAGAGTAATAGATTTTGCTTCTTACACAGCTCACACAGAATCAGTCTTTAAACGTTTCAAGTTATTAAACTTAGAAAATCTTTACAAGCTCGAAACAGCGAAATCTATGTTTCAAATCAACCAGGAAAATCATAGTAACTTTCTTCGAAAGGAATTTATCAAAACTAGTAAATTACATTGCTATAATACGAGACAATCGTCCGATCTTGGTTTTTCTCTTCCCTCTATCTCTACAAACTTAAGAAAAAACTTTCTGACAGTTGATGGAGTTGAGCATTGGAATCCTTGGCAATTGAAGTAAAGAATATCCGCAACAAAAATCCCTTCAAAAATTGATGAAACTATACCTTTTACAGAACTCCTAGGCCATAAAAATTCTCTGTACATTTTTTAAATATATCCCTAACCAGTGAAAGTGTAGATCGGCATTCCTTTGTAACTGCTTAAACTAATAATTCCCGTGATTTCTTGTTTATTCTGGAACTTTCCGTTTAAAATGGTATAAAAGCAGCATTTGTAAGATTTGAGTTTTAGTATTAGTTAGTTCGATAGTTAGTCTTCACGCTCTTCGACGATAGAAAATTATTATAGAGACTTATTATTGCTCTCATAATCGGAGAGTCATTTTTCTATGATCAATCTTCGGATCATGGGGGGTCTAAAGAAATGGGGGGGGGGTTAAAACCGTATAAAAAGAGGCTTTTCTGGTAATTTGTTACTTAATATTTGGCATTTTTTGTAAAAAGGGGGGCCAAAGCCCCCAAGCCCCTCCTCTTCCGCGGTGATTGTTAATTGACTAAATTTTTGAAATTTCAAACTTTTGTATTCCAACTTTGTATTCTTGGTATATTGTAATTAACAACTGTTTTTGCTGATAGAGATTTTAAGTTTGAGTTTGAGTTTGATCTCGAAGCAATCAAAGAGGGCAAGTTTCTTCTTTGCAATGCTGGTCTACAGTGTATGGTTTCCATCTGTCGAATTAAACAGAAAAAAGCGTTTGAAAATACCGAGAAAAAGTGCACATGAAGCAAATTTACTAATAATATCTACACTCAGTGAGCAAAAGTATTGCACAGGCTGAGTCAGAAAATGAGAAAGACAGTTCTCGTAGAAAAGGACAACATAATAAATGACGACAAGAAGATTTGTGAAATTTTAATTCTTATTTTGTCAACATAACCGACACAATACCTATCACAGCACCGCCAGAGTCTGACGTTGAAATCACTTCGTCAACTGATCATGTGCTGTATTTGATTCAGAAATACAGGAACCCCCCTAGTATTATCAGAATTAAGGAAAATGTTGTTTTTAGAGACGAATTTGATTTTGTTGCACCTTTTGATGTTTGGAATGAACTATCGTAGGGCCAGTGGCAAGCCCGCGTAGCGGGCTTCGTAGGGGAGCTAGTTTTGACACTATAATGCGTTTTCGTGTCAATCCAATAGCAATTACAGCAGATATTGAGAAGGCATTTCTCCAAATTGAAATACAAGAAGCAGATCGTGACGTATTGCGTTTTCTTTGGTACAAAGATGTGAATAGTCCAAATCCTTCCATTGTACAATTCCATTTCAGGCGTCTTGTATTTGGTTTAAGGTGTAGTCCAGCTTTGTTAGGATAAACAATAAGGCACCACATAGAACAATATAGAGAAGAAAGCCCTGAAATCGTTAATATACTTAGTAGATTGTACGCTGATAACCTTTCTTGCAGTGCTAAGAATAGAGAGATCATGTTGAAAGGTGGCTTTAATCTTCGTAAATGGCATACTAATAATAAGGTTTTGCAAAGCAAAATATCGAAACAGGAAAACAAAATTCAGGTAAATGAGTCTCACGGTAACGAAATTGTAGAGGACGATCAAACATTTTCTCAATATTGAATAGGCTCTACGCTAAGTAACGAGAATTCTAAAGTTTTAGGGGTAAACTGGAATAATGACTCGATACCCTTGGCTATCAACTTGAAAATGTGATTGAATTCGCACGCGCGCTACCTCCTACGAAACGTTCCGTTTTAAAGTTAGCGGCCAAAATATTCGACCCGCTAGGTTTTCTAAGCATTTTCACCATCAATTTGAAAACCTTCTTTCAAAAACTGTGTCTAGAGAAATTATCGTGGGACGAAGAGTTGAAGAGTTCGCAAAGAAAATGTACGACTCTTGTATAGCAGAATTAGGCCTTTTGCAAGGTATACAAATAACAAGATGTCTTTTTCAGCCAAAGGAAAAGGTAAGAAAGATACAAATACACGGTTTTTCCGTTGCAAGTTAGGAAGCATATGCTGCTGTTGTATATTTGAGGCTAGAGTACGAATCTGATGAAACTGAAATCAAGTTTCTTGCTTGGAAATCAAAAGTATGCCCCATTAAATCACAGAGTATACCTTGATTAGAATTACAAGGGCTATTATTGTTGATATTAGTAAATTCAGTGAGGACAATACTGCAAGATGAATTACAAGAAACGTCTTTTGAAACCTTTTATTGGGTAGACTCATTTTCCCTCTTATGCTAGCCTGCGTGCAGACTATCTTATGCTGCATTCGAAATGTTAAGACTTGGAATCAGTATGTACGTAACAGGGCCATAAACAAAATGAAGGCCACGTTATAATGGCCTTTATTCGAGGGGGCGTTTAATCGAAGCATTACGGTAGATGAAATCGACTACTATACAGTTAAAGTTAAAGCGAAGAATGAACAAAAATCAATCATACTATTAGGTGACTATGATATGAAAGTAGAATATATAAAAGGGAATCACAACACAAAAAGCTCAAATTGGAAAAATCTCTTTAAAATAATAAATAACGGAAAGCTTAAGAGTCACTTAATGAAAACTATAGTTACAAAGGTCTATGGACACGTATTAAAATAACAGACCCAGAAAACTAAGAAAGAAACAAAATTCTGGATTATGTAATTGTAAATAAAATTGCTTACCAAGAATAAAAACATGCTAATATAGATGAGGAAGGAAACTATGTTTTAGAGAGGATTACTAAGAGGAGTATTAAGGAATCTGACCATAATGCTATTATTATAGATCAGAAGCGGACTGGCCCACCGGGACACCTGGAAATTTCCCGGTGCGCCCTCTGTCCCAAGTTATTTTTTCAAAAACTTGAAAACTTTCCAAAGGCAAATAATCATAGCACAGAACTAAAATTGATTACAATCATCAATTGACCTCCTATCCAAAGTACGTTTGCATAAAAAGTTTAGCTTCACCTTTAAGTTGAGCAATATTAAGGTCAATTGCAAAGTTTCCCAATCTTTGCTATTGTTAATTAACAAAAAAAAGACAAAACGTTGGTCAGCAAATTCTGCAAGATTTTCTGAAAATCTTGTAAAAAACATATTTTGTTATGAAAATGACTTGAACCATTTTAAACATACAGCTTTGTTGTCTGAAACTCCTCAGAGTATAAAATGTCAAAAAATGGTCCAAAAGAACAAGATGGAAAATTCGATCCACAAATGGGTATTTATTCTCCATCTTGTTTAGCAGGGTCGGATTTAGCGGGGCGGGGGAGGGGTTTAGGGGGTGCAACACCCCCCAATAGTTCTGTGTCCTTCGGTAAATTTTGTTTCATTCGGTAAAAATCATTTATTGGTAGTCAATAGTAACAAGTAACAAACTAACGCCAAGATTTTACTTTATTTATTTTATCAGTATTTATCTTCTTATCAGTAGCGTAGCGGTGGGGGGGGGTATTCTCAAAGGTATTTTAAAAGGGCGTCGTCGCAAAATTTTTCTGCTCGCTTCGCTCATAGGAGACCCTTCTCCATCTCTCAACAGAATGTTTAACACTTTCCCCTCGTTTTGGGATTTGTATAGAAAAGTCTCTACGTTCTCGAGACATTCCTGATGAAATAGAAACTAAAATGCTAAAGCAGTCCAATCCTAAGAAAAATTGGATTCTGAAATGCTTGTCGTGGATTGAACTGACTTTATTCAAAACTTTTGAATACTGTCAATTTTTTTAGATATTTGATTACAACTTTGGAAAATCACTTTTTACACGTAGAGATTCCTCGCCTTACACAATTCAGGATATAAACGTTAATGGAATTGTTAAGGAAATAGACAGGTGTAGAGCATGGTCAGCCACCTTAATCCTACTTTCACTAAAAACCTGATTAGCTTGTATCTTTTTAAAGCAAGTACGCCATACATTAATTCGATATCTGTTGAGGGGGTAGTAAGGGATTTCATTAGCTAACTAGCAGACTGCTTGCCAACTGACTGATGAGTAATAATTTTGTGAAACCAATGACTTATGACTAACCATATTATTTTTTTTGACTTATGACTAATGCAAATTATTCCTAGTGCCTGATATCCAATAACCGAGGGCTCACACTTTGGAAAAAGTAACTGAGCACTACCCTGTGCCCATTCCAATCACAATGGTTGTAACTGGATAAAATTATCGATGTGTTGGGTATGGGAAGAATATTGGACATGGAAACGTTCATATATTACGTAATCAAAGATGGGGAGGAGAGGGGGACTTACACAAATGTTATGGCTATTACGTTCATTATGGCACTTTGTTGAAGTTTGTTAAAATAGTTGTTTAGGGACAAGGGGATTTTTCAAATATGTGCACATTCCTTGTGTTTTCTCTCTTGAATAATAGTCCTTTTTCTTTGGGCCATCAACTACCCCTTGATAGTGAAAACTGCTCTAGGTATGATAGAGAATAATACTTTCTGAACTTGACTTCCGTAGCAATCTATTTTATTTCTATTCTATTTTCTTTAACTAACAACTCATAGTCATCTTGCTTTTTGTACGTTAAAACCAGGAGTTTAGTACCAAAAAGAAATTATGACTAGCTGAAAAAAAAATCTTGTACAATTTTTAAAAACTTTATGCAGAATTTGTTGAGGTTGATGTCCTAATGTATAAAACTCCTGAAAAAATAAATAGAATATTAAACCGGCTGTTTGGAAAAAAAACTGGTTTCAAATTTACAACTAGCTATTAAAAAATTCCATTCTTTCTTCAAATTTAAAGAATTTCTGTCCCGGAATAGAGACTGTACTTTTTCTTAAGAAAATTCTTACCATGTCTACGCGCAGTTACTCATACAGAAGGAGCCTATCAATGTACAAAACCATCAATTTGCAAAAAACGGATGGCAGCAGAATCTCTTAGAATTCATTTGTCCAAGATATTTTATCAGATATCTTCCGGACAAGTCTACAGTTTTAAGCACATGTTCAATACCTGATCATAATTCCGCTGATGAACTGGAATTATATCTTTTGTAAATGATATGTAACTGTAGCGTGGAGGCAGGAGCAACATAGTCATTAGGCTAGCAGGTGCTGAGGCACTAGGCACCCCTTTACATTTCACAATGATATGCTGAAAAACTTTATATGTAACCGTTTGATGAGCTAAGGCAAAGTTTTTGGCACCTATTTGCGCCCTTTTGCTTACTTTTCCTGGTAGGTCGCAAAACGCAGATAACATTATTCCAAAAGAAATTAAGAAGTACAAATGGGTAATCACTTATGAATTCCTTCAGGATTTCAAAAAAACAAGCACAAAATGTGACATGTGGATGGGATGGGCATTGATGTGGATGGGCAAGGAAAGATAAATCAAATCTATTTCAAGTTGGAAATGAGCAAAACAATTTCAGGGAAAATTGTTTCAAGAAAAGGTTTAATGCTATCAAAAATAATAGCACAGGTATTTGAAAATGAAGAAAAGAAAATTAAAGAAGAAACTAACTGTTAGAATATACAAAAAATAGAGCTATTGTTTAGTTACGAACAATGACGTTTACTTCCGCTTTTATTGCACGCTGTCATGCTGTGAGCTGTAAGAATTTACTTCGTCTAAGTTTTCGTTCGAGTTGTAATCGCCGTTATGTTATGGATGAATTTATCTTCAATCGCTTGTTTCTGTGCGTAAAACTCCTGATTTTAACAGGTTATGGGCCCAGGAGTTTTGATAAATTCCAATAGAATTTGCCACGAAGCTGACTTTCGACGATTTTAAATTCAGTGCGAATTATGGCTGCGAAACCGATGGAGTTTATGTCACAGCACATTGATAAGTTCGATGGAACGAATTTTCATTTATGGAAGTTCAAAATGCAAATGGTTCTCGAAGATAAGGATCTTTGGGTTATAGTTTCTGGCGAAGAAGTGGAACCTGCGGGGGAAGGAATCACGGAAGCTTCTGTGCAGAAATTTCGAAAGCGTGCGAGGAAAGCACTGGCGACCATTTGTTTATCGATAAGTGACAGTCAGTTATCTTTGGTTCGATCAGCGAACACAGCTGGCGAAGCGTGGTCAAAATTAGAAAATTACTATGAAGTCAAATCACTGGCTAACAAGTTGTTTTTACGAAAGAGGTATTTTACTGCGACAATGTCAGAAAATGATACAATGATGGAACACGTAAACAAAATGAGAAGTTTGGCAGAGCAAATGGCTTCAGTGGGAGCGCAAGTCTCTAAAGAGGATCAAGTGGCGACTCTTTTGTGCTGTTTGCCAGATTCCTATAATAACCTTATTGTTGCACTTGAATCACGAGCAGATCAACTCACCCTAGAATTCATTATTGCCAGATTGCTACATGAAGAAAGAAAACGATCTGAAGTTTCATCTGACCTTGGAATTGCGATGGAAAAGGCACTTGTTACCACGAAGGAGATGTCTAGAGTTGCTGGACACCAAGTGAAATCCACCAACAAGAAAGGGAAATGCTACAACTGCGGTTTAAAAGGACATTGGGCAAGAGACTGTAAGAAACCTAAGAAATCAAGCGAAAGGCCGAGACAGCAAGCTAATGTCACAGAAATGGAAGCCACGCATACTCTCTTTTGGGCAACAACTAACTTTCTGGTCAGCACTAACAAGAAAGAAGCGAATACCTGGATTATTGACTCTGGTGCATCTCAGCACATGTCATGGTGCAAAGAAAGGATGGTGAATTTTCGTGAATTTGCTGTACCAGAGAAAGTACGCTTGGGTGACAACAGAGTTGTATTGGCACAAGGTACAGGGTCAGTTTGGGTTAAGGTCAAAGTCGAAGGGAAATGGAAGCCTGTTGAATTGGCTGAAGTGCTGTTTGTTCCAGATTTGGCAAAGAATTTGCTCTCAATCAGTGCAATTGTCAAAAGGAATTTGTCAGTGGTTTTCAACGAGGACAAATGTCTAATCCTAGATAGCGATGGAGAAACCTTGGGTTTAGGAAGAAAAGACAGAAAGTTGTTTATTCTTGACTGTCTACCAATGAATGAATTAGCACATGAAGCTAACAGTGCAGATGATTCCTTACAACTATGGCATCAGAGGTTTGGCCATTTAGGAGTGAAGAATTTGAAAACGTTGCAAGATGAGGAACTAGTTGAGGGACTAAAGTTCAATGATTCAAAAGATATGCAATTTTGTAATGCCTGTGTCGAGAGAAAACAAACACGAAACTCATTTCCTAAAGGTCAAGCTACACATGCTACTGAGCTACTAGAGATTGTGCACAGTGATGTATGTGGGCCAATGCAAACAACCAGTCTGGGTGGACATCGATATTTTGTTACCTTCATCGATGATAAATCAAGATTTACTGCAATATACTTTGTAAAAAACAAAGATGAAGTTCTTCAAAAGTTCAAAGAGTTTGAAGCCATGGCAACAAATATCACTGGACAGAGAATCAAAAATCTACGATCAGATAATGGTGGGGAGTATAGTTCCAAGGAATTTAATGATTTCTTGACATTCAAAGGTATTTCAAAGCAGAGAAGTGTCCCAAGAACACCAGAACAGAATGGGGTTGCAGAGAGAATGAACAGAACCATTCAAGAGACTGCAAGGTCAATGCTGCATGCTGCCAAATTAACAAATGATTTTTGGGGAGAAGCAGTTGCAACAGCAGTCATTTTGAGGAATCGTAGTCCCACTAAAGCAGTGAAGGACATGACTCCATATGAAAGTTTTTATGGAAGAAAACCTGATGTTGCACATTTGAAAGTATTTGGATGTGATGCTTACATGCACATTCCAAAAGAGCTCACAAAGAAATTTGATTGAAGATCTAGAAAGTGCATCTTTGTTGGGTACAGCCTTTACAGAAAGGCGTATCGTCTATTTGATCCAAGAACAAAGAAACTTTATGAATCTAGAGATGTTGTTTTTGTTGAAAATGAGTTCAGAGGTCGTATTCAACATCAAACAGTGGAAACAAAGAAGATAGATTCTACTGTTAAACCAGTTTTCAAATCTGATGAAGAACAACTAGAAACTGAGTATGATGAAAGAGTTGTAGACCTTGAAACAGATGAAAACAGACACGTCTTGTTGCTAAAGGCTATTCTCAGGAAGAAGGTATTGATTATGAAGAGACATTCTCTCCTGTAGCAAGATACACATCAATTCGCTCAGTACTTGCTATTGCAAATCAGTTGGATTTAGAACTGCATCAAATGGATGTCCAAACAGCGTTTCTTAATGGAGAACATTGGCAAAGTGTCAAACGTATCTTACGTTACATTAAAGGTACACTAGACTGGGGAATTCAATTTGATGGTTCAAAAGAAGAGGGAGTACAACTTAGTGGATTTGTTGATGCAGACTGGGGAGGTAACGTAAATGGACGTAAATCTCAGTCTGGCTACATGTTTACAATCTGTGGTGGAGTTGTCAGTTGGGCAAGCAAGAAGCAAACCAGCGTAGCTCTTTCCTCAACCGAAGCAGAATACGTTGCAGCCTGTCTAGCTACCAAGGAGGCAGTATGGCTTCGCTCACTACTTGCTGACTTGAATTTTACTCAAGAAGAGCCTACAGTTGTTCAGGAAGACAATCAAGGAGCAATCGCGATGTCTAAAAATCCGAAGTTTCATGCTAGAACAAAACACATAGACATCAAGCACCATTTCATCAGAGAAAAAGTGGAGAAGGGTGAGTTAATTTTAAAGTACTGTCCTACTAACGATATGATTGCTGATATGCTCACTAAGGCACTACCAAGAACACTGTTTGAAAAATTTCGAATGATGATGAACATAACAAACAGAGTTTGAGCAGAGACTCATGAACAACCTCTTTTTAATTGTTATAACCTATTTTTTGAGTGGGAGTGTTAGAATATACAAAAAATAGAGCTATTGTTTAGTTACGAACAATGACGTTTACTTTCGCCATTATTGGACGCTGTCATGCTGTGAGCTGTAAGAATTTACTTCGTCTAAGTTTTTGTTCGAGTTGTAATCGCCGTTATGTTATGGATGAATTTATCTTCAATCGCTTTGTTTCTGTGCGTAAAACTCCTGATTTTAACACTAACAACATATATACAGGATAAAAATATAATGAATAGGGATGTCACAAAAATAAGAACCAAGACAATTGATAAAAAATCATTGAAAAAACTAATAAAGAAAAATTGAAAAAGCTTTAAACAAATATGGATAAAATTAGATTTAAAGTAAATAGCACTGAGTTATAGAAATTAAGAGCAGATATATTTGGTAAGACCACTCCCAACATTAATTATATATGAAAATGGACAAGAACTTACAGACACTATTGAAATCCCTACAAAGCATGAATACTTTTTCAAGAAACTATTATCAAATAAGAAACCAGAAAATAAATACAAGAGACATGTAAAGCAAAAATAATCTTGTTTAAAAAGATTTTGAAAAAAAGTGAGATAGCAGATCCCCAGAGAAAATGCAAAAAACGGGAATTCTAAAATATCTTAAAAACAAAGAAAATTCCAGGGTTAGATCATATGTGTAATGAATTTTATATGAATTGTGGGGAAAAACTAAAAAACATCAATTTTGAAAATTAAAAATAATGCATTTGAAAAAGCAGTTTGAACAATATATGAGAAAAGATAATAAGAGACAATTAAAGACTGGCCAGGAAAATTTCGAACTATCAATATCAGCAACATCTTTGAAAAGTTGATACTAAGTAGGTTAAGGGAAAATATAGAAAGTGGCTTTTGGAGGTTGCTGTTGTTGGGGAAAAGGGAAGATCAACCCTAGGTCACCTATTTGTGTGGTAAGCAGTGATTGATTACTACAGATACATTAAATGGATATTAATTTAGTGTTCCTTGAATTAGAAAAAGACTTTTTGACAAATAATGTTTGAAATCATGTCTACTAGATTTATGTAAAAATACCTAAAATACCTTGAAGAAAAATACCTAAAAATCATCTATGAATTGAACAAAGAAGGCTGTGTACAAATGAATACACCATGTGGAATAACTCAGGACATTGAAATAAGTGAGAATTTTTAAACAAGGCATGATATTCGTAGCCCTGATATGTGCAAGTCACATTGATAAAGGAATTGCACCTATAATTAGAAAGAGACAAGGAATACAACATGGAAGGATGATTATCCCACCTCTATTGTATCACTTGATAATACGATGTTTGCATCTATTAGAGAAAATGCAATAAATGTTGAACATAGCAGAAGAGTTTCAAAAACAAAATCCACTAAACTTTAACATTGATAAGAGTGGAAGAATGAAAACAAACACAATCAAGATGAAGGTAAGAAACTTAAGCTAAATGAGACAACCTTAAAAGAGGTGAGCAAATATAAATTACCTATGAGATATAACAAATAACAGCAGAACAGTAGAGGAATGCATCAATAGCAGGGAAATTTAAACAAAGGCACATTAATGAAATAAAAATCTTAATAAGCCAAACAGCATTAAATAACAAAGCATGGAAAAAAGCATAAATTAATTGAAAGTGCACTTATCTCTAAAATCTTATATGGATGTGAAAAATGAATAAAAAAATCTTAAAAATCCTTGAAGATAAAAATAAAGACGTCATAATCCTGACTAAGACTTTAATACCTACATCAACTAATAAACATTGAAAGAAACATGTTTAACAAAACAATTTTACAAAGAACAAAAGCAGCTTAACTTAAGAAATTGCTGGTATAATGAAATAATTAATGACTTGATTAAACTAAAGACCGTAATTACTATAATATTCCTGCTTCTCTTTTATTCCCGCCTCCCTATTTATCCCGCTTGTATTTCATAGATTGTAAGAATAATCCTGCCTCCCTATTAATCCCGCATGCAGGATTTAAACTTTTATTGGCATTTGCCATTCTTTATACACTTTGTATGGGTTGGAAATCAAGAATTGAAACTAATGCTTGGAGTGAATGGGTTGAATCACATGATAATGTCATAGACGGGAGAGGGCAGATAGCTGTCTTCTTTTGCAAGTTTATCAAACATTCAAGTCTCACAGCAAAAAAAGACGTTTTATTCTTTGAATTTGTACTACTGTCTATAAAGCACAATGTCTGATCTGTATTGTCTGTCAAAATAAATTCCCCACCCTCCATTAAATTTTATTCCCCTCATACATTTTGAAATTGCATATTTTTTTTCTCTGATTTGCCACAATCATGTTTAAGAGACTTTTTTGTTGAAAAGATATCCTCATACTACACTTCAAGGCATTGAAAAAATAATCCCGCCTTTTTTTGTTAGGTTGAAACGCTAATCCTGCAGCGGGAATATTAGAGTAAATACGGTATACAATGCTCACCATTAGAGGATAGAGCAGCATGTTAAGAAAAGAGTTGGAGATTTTGGAATAAAAGGATATATAAAACATAAAAAAGGGACCAACATTACTGAAATTGAAACGAAAAATGACCAATTCAAAAGCTAATTACAAAAGAAAACATGACAATATAAGTTTCAGAATCAATTTGTATATTCAAAAATCTGGTTTTTTGTTTTAGTATACTTGATAATTTTTCTTGCAAGTTGAGTTAGAATCAAATTGATGAAGTTGACACAACTTGTTTCCATCCCATATAAATATTTAGACCTAACAAATTACTAGAGAATAAACTACATTACCACAGTATGATGATGCTACCAGGGAAGCAAAATATTATGACTAACCTCTGGTTAGTCACATGGACCAAAAGCACAATATAAAAGCTTACTTATTTAATTCAATAACTGTTTCCCAAAATAAAAACATAGTACAGCACAGCATAGCATTATCTATCAAAGGTGGGCCCATAAACACATTTTTGTTCCTTTAGATTCAATTTTATTCAAAATCCTAGCAAAACCTCTATATCCTAGCAAGACATGTTAGAGTTTTACTATAGCAGATTGCAGTTGGAGTTGGGCAGAGAGGAGTAACTCCTTTTCAAGAGTGATGTTTGGGGTAGCAATTTCACTATGATGCCTGCATTTCTTCATCTGCATTTCTGGTCCACAGTGCTGTGTGCTTATAAATTAAAATAATTATCTTATAAATTATTCTTCAATCAAAACTGAAAAAATGGCAAAAACAAAGCCCTCTCAATCCCCCACACCTGGGTCCTGTGGTCCTTCCTCAAAAAGGTGTTTCCAAAGAAGTCTCTGGGGCTACGCCCCTGGACCCTACTTTTACCTGTGTGGCAGACCAAATATTTTTCCCTATCTTTTCAAAAAACTCATTCATTCTCTAAACTGAAACTTGACAACTCTGTCCGTATCAGGTGCATTTTGTTTATTTTGATAAGAACTAAAAATAATTCCTTCAACACAGTACTCCCAAGAATAATTTACAAAAAAAAAATTTTCTTAAAAAACCCTGGCAGAAACATGTATAACATTGCTTATAACTGTAAAATTTATTCAAGGTTGTAGGTAAACGAAGCTTTGCTTCTCAGGCCTTTTCTGTCTATTCGTTTCCTCCAATTATCTCTCACCAGAACACAATGTTGATGATAAACTTTAAGTAATTTACACGGGTTCAGCACCTTATAAGCCAGCCTTTCTTTAAAGATCCACAAAAGAACGTTTTCCATACCATATGAATTTGGAGGGAAATCTAGCTCAGTCAATTTGTCAGCAGTTATGTCTCCTCTTACGTAAAATACAAATATATCATGGCTCCCAATGTAAGGATAACCATCTCCACAATGTGCGGACCCATATGATTCACTGCAGTTTGCAGGATGCCTTGTTAGTGCATACATCAATCTGTTGTCTTTCAAGACACTGGGATTGACTTTTTCCCAGCCTGGTCCTAAGAAATTGTCTTGATGAAGCAAAATTACCATCTTTCCTTTCAAATATTTTGCAGCATAGTCAATGTTATCTTTGATGGACGGTGATGCGAAATTGTTATGAATTACGAGTTTATGAATAAACTTGAAATCTAGCATTTTTAACCGTCTAATGGTCGATTCTCGCCTGACCAGAACGTGAACATGCGATACCAGTTGGTTTTCAAGGTTTTTTTTGAGACACTCAAATACTTCAGCCATCCTTGCCTTAATTTCTTCATCAGTAGGTGGTAAACCCTTGATTAACAAACCTTTTCTAACATCTTCATGATCAAATGGCACAAATGTTGTCACCAGATGAAATAAACCAGATTTCTTCTGTTCCAGTGCGTAATTTGTTCCTGGATCCAATTCGGCAGAAATTTTCAGCCCGATTGAGTTAAAAAAATATAATGCTACCAAAGCAATCAAGACACTGCCCAGGATCTTGAGCTTTAAACCCATGGGGAAAACAGGCCAAACAGTTTCTGTACAGTGTATTAACAATGGGCTTAGCAGCGCGTTTATGCCCGCAAGTATAAAACGCAGGTTATGCAGGTCAATAAAACAATTGCGCGGGTCAAAACTAGCGGTCATGTATGACAGGATGCTTTTTTTTGTCAAAACATCAAAAAATCGTATCAGTAATCAGGAATCACGAACTGCGTGACAGAGATTTTGCACCACATATCAGGATTTGTTTGCTATATCTCAGAACTTATGTGATATTTATCAGAAATTCTTGGCACATTAAAATTGCAAGAGATCAATGAATCTAATTGCTCCAAATTTTCTGATTGCTCCAAGTTTTCTGATTGCTCTAGATTTTCTGATTGCTCCAAATTTTCTGATTGCTCCAAATTTTCTGATTGCTCCAAGTTTTCTGATTGCTCTAGATTTCTTGGTTGCTCCAAATTTTCTGATTGCTCTCGATTTTCTGATTGCTCCAAATTTTCTGATTGCTCTAAATTTTCTGATTGGGGTCATCCATAAAGTACGTTCGCAATCAGGAGGAGGGCGGGGGGGGGGGGGGTCGATCAAAAATTGTACGCTTGCATACAAGGGGGAGGAAGTGTAATGGGTATTTAGTACGTACGCTTAAGAAATTTATAAACGTGAAATTTGAGATTCTCTTCTCCCGGACAATGGTGCCAAAGATCCTTTGGAACAAGCTTTCTTATCTCCTGCACCTTGTTCTTCAGAAGCACCTACCATTCTTTCGCGTCTCCGCGTATCCAATGAAGAGTGGTTATGGAATCTGTCCAACATCTCATTACTTTCACGTGGCAGATTGGACTCAGAGCATTATTCACTGTGACTATCAGTCGAGCGAGTATGAGAGCTGATAAAAGTTCAAGTCTTGGAATTGACATCTTTGTAAGTGGTGCAACTCTGGACTTGGACATGACGAGATTAGTCTGTGAATTGGCATAAACGGCTGCCGCATACGTCTGTTCTGAGCTGTCGCAGAATCCAAAGAGCTCAATTTCTCGTGGTCTTGCTTTAACAGCTCCAAAGTAGTACCTGGGGATGATAAATTTATGTGCACGTGTTATGAGAGTTAGCAATTTAGTCCATTCACTTTTTAATTCTTCTGAAAGAAGCTCATCCCAGGCCATGTTCTCTCGAAATGACCTTTGAAGATATACCTTAAGCGGCGACGTTATAGGTGTTATCAGTCCTAAAGGACCATATATCTTTGCAATTACACCGAGAACAGTCCGTTTTGTCATCTCTGTTTCTAAAGGCTTTAAAGGGACAGCCAAATTTTGCACTTGCATTTTATTGGGTAATCTAAAGGAGTTGAACCTGCTGATCACGAATTCGTTATTTGTTTTTCGATATTTTTTACAGTTTGTGAGATATAAGCTCTTGCATTTCGATAATTGAATTGAATTAACCGACAAAAATTTGTCGGTTTGGCGACACTGTGACTCAATTTTGACGTCACTGCAGGGCCGGCAAAACCGGGGGCTGGGGGGCATGCCCCCCACTTTTTCACAGCGCTTAAGAAAAATTTTAGGCAAAAGTGAAAATAAATGTAGTATGATTCTGTAAGTAACTTTGCCTAGTATTCTCTTAAATGTATCCTTAGCTTTACCTTGGTTGCTATGTCTTTACCATAGAAGACGTTCATAAAATTTAATATGGGAATTAGATCGAAGAATTCGGTCACTGTCTAAGTTTTACAACGTGTGACAGCTTGGTTTAGCAAATTGATCGAGAAATCTAGTCCTAAATAACTTGATGCCAGCACAAATTGAAAGAGTTTCATTTTTTCCATTGCCTAAACTTGGCACACAGGGTCTATTTGTTAACAATTTGTTAAAAATTTTCTCAGAAACTTTACAAAAAAGAGAAAAATCAGCTGTTGAAGGTAAAGAAACAGCTGGAAAGAACTTTTTTGAAGATATGAAAAATAAAGTATGAGCAGATTCGTTCTTAAAAAGTGTCATCAAGAAAACTTTAGAGTTTGATCGTTTCGATAATCCATCCCGAAAAAGAAAATATCGACACAATTATAAATTCTATTTAAACTCATTTTGACAAGCCCAGTTCAAATTTTTTTAAAGCATTTAATTTCCGAGAAAGTTAAGATCAGATGTAACAAAGTTATATCTTAACTGTACAAAATTGCTTAACTTTTTATTTTTAGTTGATAGTTCTTCTGTTGATATTTCAACGTTAATTTTTTTTATTAATCCGTGTTTCATTTTTTTTCCCCATCCTATTTCGGGTAATTTTAAAATCTAAAAAAAAGGTTTTATCACAAGCTATATGATAGTGGTTATTTTAAAACTTTGCAAAACTTTTCTACTTCAAGTCAACATCACAATAGACGCGACTTTGCGACACCTTCAGTCATACAATTATAAAATTTTTCTTGCCGCCAACCATAGGCCGTAAGCTGTGTCAGATTTTTATTTGGTCTCGCTGCCCCCATTCCGGCACTACGTTTAATAAGCATTTTCCTGTGTGTTTTTTCGTGCTGATTACGAATCCTCTTGTTGTCAACTGTAAAAACCTGCAATTCTCTTGAAATTCAGCTTCAAACTTCACCATTCCCGCGCTTAAGGTGTATAACGTGGAATGCCGAAAGCCGATATTGCTTAATTATTCTCGGCCCTATATCACAGTCCGGGTAATACCTAAGTACCAATTGCTTCAAAATAAACATGGCGGTCGGCTAAACAAATGGATCGTTGTTTGATAGATTCTTGATATTATTGCCTTCCAGTAGCGACACCAATTGTTTTAGACATTCTTGCTTTCCAGTAGCGACACCAAAGGGGTAGTATGGACGGTTATCCCCCCCTCCCCTCTTGCAAAACATTGTCCAGATATTCTCCTAAAATTGATGAAAAATGCACTGGGTAGGGGCAGGTCATATTTTTCAAGATTTGTCTATGAAAATGCACCTGGCATAAAAAACAATTAGAATGAGACAGTAAAGGCCTAGTCTCCTGGGTCACGCCCATTACCCTCCCACTCTGCTACAGCTGGCGCTACCACTGTTTTATTTTTAACGCGTTTACAAAGCTTAAATAGCTGAAATGTTTTTCATAAAATAATTTATTTCAACCTGATGTAAGAAAGTAAAGTACAAAAATCATAAAGGGATGACGTCATTAACTATTCAAAACCTGTATACGAGAACAGGGCCGCGGAGAGAATTAATGGGCCCCAGGTCAGGACAAAAATTAAATTATGAAGCATGCCTAAGGCAGACGCTTCTAGGAGGTATGGGGAATGCTCCCAGAAATTTTTGAAAATTATGGTTGCTTAAACTGCTAGGGTGGCTATTTTGGTTGCTAAAATTGTCATGGTGGCTAAACTGCGCCGGTGGCAATGGTGTAGATAGAGGGTGCCAGAGGGAGCAAAAACACTACTATAGAGCTGAGCTGCTATTTTGTCGGAAAACCTCTGCTCTTTTCAAAAATTTAACATGGTTCTATGTTTATCTAAATGCTATGTTTTGATGGAAAAAATTTGAATCTAAATAAACATAAGAATATTCAATATATCAAATGATCTTTTTTTCAGTTCTGATGTCGTTATGTTATGTTGAAATTTATGAGAAAGAAATAGAAGCTTGTTGGATTTTTGTCGGAAAATCCATGGTTCTCACCCCTTCTGTGAATTAGAAAGAAAAAGAAAATAACAGTTACAAGATGATACGTTTAAATAACTGAGAATAAAAAACAAATGGGTTAGGCGCAAGACTTAGGGATATTTAATGGAAGAGATATAATTTATCACAAGTACATTTAATACTTTAGGCAACTGTTTATTCTGTTTCCTTCCATATCGCACTGCTTCATTCAATCTTGCACTTCTTAAATACAATCGATATACAATGTACGCATCAAATATCATACTTACCATACCTGATAACTGATATCTGATACCTGATAATTTGAGCTTAACTGATGTCTTAGCACCATAATGCATGAAAAGGAAATTTTCTTAGAAATTCTTAAAGGCTAGAAAATGAAAAACGTTCCATTCATTAACTAAATTGGACCACAACCGACACACTGTTGCAAATAGATGCGAACGCCATAGTGTAAATCTGTATGACATACATATTGCCCTGTATATTACCCTGCAATCACGTTTCGTAACATTCAGAAGCTTTTGAACTTCTTTAGCCCTAGCCAACAAAGATGAGAGATTCTTAACAAAAATTTCTTCACGACTTCATGGACCTTTGTCATTATTGTCTCTAATATTATGTTTTGTTAATGTTGATGGGGAGGCTCGATTATTACTTAGAAATTTTGTTCAATTGAGTTATTATTTATGGGCCCATTGACCCCCCCCCTCTCCTCAACACTGTACGAGAATAACCTGTACAGTATGAACAAGCTTACTCGCATTTGCCAACTGTAAGCTCGTTCATGCTGCTAACTACGGTGTTAACTACAAAAACAGATGGTTTGACCATAATACATGATGATGTTGTGATGACGTCATCAACCGTTAAAAGGCATCTTCTCAGACACGAAGCGTTTGACAACGCTCTAAGTTGCACGTTTGTATACTAACTTAAAGTGATCTAGCTGGCGAGGGCAGTTTTTGTGTCAAAAAATGTTTTTTAAATAATTTGACTGTATCGATGACGTCATAAAACCTAGAAATTATTGACCCCCGTATCTCACGAGATGCATGTTTGTCAAAGTGACAACAACTGATTTTATATTAAGTAACACATTATAAACAAGAAAAAACAGTCGTGAAGTTGTGCCCGGATGCGGGCAACGAAAATTGATTTTGGAGCACCTTTTTTGGTCACAGCTTACGGCCTACCATGGTTGCGGCCTTTCCTAAGCCCTTTCAAAACTTTGATGGCCCCTCCACTTTCAAATACGTGTCGCCGGCCCTGCACTGTGCATTTCGTTAGTTTCGCCTCAAGCCGAATCGACCGACGACGATTCGCAAATTGAACACTGCAAGTGATGGTACTCTCAGTTCTGTTCCACCGGCTTTTAGTTTGAGCATTTCAGACATCAATTCTGAAGTATTTAGTTGTTCATCGTTTCTGGAGAACAACTGAAGTGTCAATTTCGATTAATTATACGCGAGGGAAGAGCTGGAACAAGAAGCCGTAGCTTTGTGGGCCTACACAGGTGATCAAAACAAAGTCGTGAAACAGCATGGACACATTCCGACCCGCAGAATTTGAATGATTCTAAACATTTAATATTTTTCGATCCTTAAAAGCACCTGCTGTAGATTCAGATGCAGTTATCAACGCGTGACCATGACTCCTTCACGCTTCAGTGGAAGATATACGAAATTCATGGCGAACGAGAGCCACACATTGTGACGTCAGAATGTCACCAAACTGATTCAGCTCTTGTCGTTTTTTTCTCGGAAAGGTGCAACTTTAAAGCCTTATAACTTCTAAACTAATTGGAATTTTGCAAAAAAACGACTTTGCCATAATACACGCACCAGATGCAAACTTTATAGTTAATAAAAATTTTTTTTTTGGCTGGAGAGGCCCTTTAAGATAATTTAGGAATCAATCTGTCTTGTTGGGATTCATTGAAACTTATCTGCGCCATCACCTGCTTCGAATTTGATACCCATTTGCGAAGATTGAAGCCTCCTTGTCTCATTATTTCCTTAGCAACTTTGTACAGCTAAATGGCTTCTTCCTCATCGTAACCTCCCATGTTTACATCATCTGCATTAAAAGAGTTCACAAGACTTTGGCATACTTTAGAATGTTGTCAGCAAAAGATTCTATGTGCTTTTTTAAGGTGGCATTCAGCAGACTGCAGCAAACTCCAAATACTACTTTGTAGGTAAAAACTCTTGCAAATCGATAGACAGTAATTTGTAGTGATGGAGTATTTACGTCGTCTACCCACAAAAACCTTAGTGCATCTCTATCTGGTGGCCATACTGAGATCATTAAAAACGCTTTCTCGATGTCAGCTGCTAAGGCTATTGGGTATAGTCTGAACCGGGCAACAATTTATGCGACTGTTTTCAGCAAGCATGGTCCAGTATATAGACAGCTGTTAAGAGAAGTTCCGGCCTTGTCTTTCGCAGAAGCATCATACACCACGCGGACATTTCGCGGAAGCTCTTGTCTTGGCGAATGACGGAGAAATGAGGCAAATATGTGGTCTTTCCAACTGTACAATCTTGTGATTGCGATGCGTCGACTTTTTCAATGATACCTCGACTCTCTTGCTCCTTAATAATATTGTTATATTCGTTTAGCAAATATGGATAGGTCTTCAGTATGGTAGGTCCAATGGTGGCGCTGTTTACACACGAAACAAAGTATCCTGCTAGGGCACTTCCTTGAAATATGACTCCTCTTGAGACAAATAAAACAGGGCCCCTGTTTTCGTAGAATTCCCTTTCTTTGGTTGACATCTGTTACTATGTGACACTTTGTAGATGGGTGCAAACTTTTACAAAAACCGCAGCTGATCTTGCTAGTATTGTTCATAAGTGCTGACGTTGTATGAAGCTGACGAAACGGTGGCTTAGAAATAGTTGCGTTGCTAGCTGAACTTTGTTTCAATTGAGCGCATTGTTCTCTGGCATGAAGTTCAGCCTTTACGTGATCTAGTATCTTTCCTATCTCCCACTCTGCATTAGTTTAGTGACAGTTATACGAATTTCATCCGGTAATTTGCTCATTATCATTGGATTAAGAAAGGGTCCATATTGTTCCAGATCGTATCCAAGAGACTGTAAAGATCTGATATTAGTGTCAATTTCATCAACAAGTTTGCGTAAACCCTTTACGTCTTTGTCACTGACAACGCTGCGCAAATGCATTAAAGCTTCAACGTGAAAGTTTACAATTTTTTTTTGCGCAAAACGGTCCTTTAAGAGTTTTAGAGCGATTTCATAATTTGCTCCGGTAGTTGAAATGCCTGAAATGGCGGCTGCGGCTTCCCCTTCTAGGAGAGTTTTCAGGTGTCCAAATTTGTTCACCGGGGAGAAAGATGAATTTCCCTCAACTATGTCAAATGAGTCCCAAAATTCTTGCCATTTTCTAGGATCCCCAGCAAACTTGGGTAAGTGAAGCCTCAGTAGGTTTGCAATGTGATCAGAGCTTGTGGTTGAGGCCAAAAAATATGATTGGCTACCTTCAGTGTTTTGTTCATCGATTTTAGAAATTTCCGACTTTTTTGCGCCGAGTTCTATTAAATTGGCATGTATTTCTGACTGCCAATCTTCAGAAGAAATTACCTCTGCCTCAACCTCTTCGTAATTTACCAAATCGAATATTTCCTGGTCAATATCCCTCAGTACCTTTAATTTATCCCTCAACCCAGCAGTCAAGCGTTCGATTTCAATTCTAGACGGATGTTCTCCCTCACCCTCTACCGACAAAACGACCAAAAAAACAAACTCAGGGAATATTCAAACAGAACATAGATCAAAGATAATATACGCATCGATCAAAGATAATCAACATTTCTCATCGAATTTAGACGAAATGCAAAATCGAATCTCTTGAGAACTGGGGGGAGGACGTAAACAGCACAAAGCCAGTCAATGTACTGTTTTCCAAATCCATTCGAGATAGAGTAACATGGTCTCTTTGTTGTATCTGCGCGCTTTTTTAACCCTTCTCCATATTTTGAAACCCCAGAGCAGCTTTGCTGTCTATTTATACCTTTTTCTATTAATCTTTCGCTTGGTTTCTCGTCAAAATAAAAGTACCATCTATGCTTTGTGTCCACGTGCTTTCTACAGCCCCTCTTGCTGAAAAAAGCTCGATGCACACAGTACTTCACAGGGCAAATGTACGTTTTGTCTTCAGATTCTCTGAGAATCAACGTTCCTTTCCGGTCTTTGGCACCATCCACCTTTGACCAATCAATAATATTTATCTTTGTTTCTCTCAAATAGCTTCTTTTATGCAAAGATGCAACAAATCCATTCACAAAAGCGCCCCACGTAAACAATATGGAGGCAATTGATTGGTCAAATTGCCAACTTTTCATTGAATTAAAAATAACTGAAAAGTTCAGTGTTGTTTTTGAAATTCACTTACAATCTGAATGATTTACATTTTATTAAAAGATCTATTGTGATAGGGAACCGCACACGAAGTGATCAACGTGATTTACTTGAACCCCAGAGGTCATCAATCAAAGTGCACAGTGAACGAGGAATTCTTTCTAAATCAGGCATTAACTGACAGAGGGAAAACTAAGGTCACCTTGCAAGTAAAGGTCACTGGAGTCATCTGTATTCGATGGGGTCAGAGGCCAAACTTTTGTTCCTCTTCCACTGAGAACTGGGGTCAGTTAAAAAAGCAAGGGTTGTGGCTGTGATTTACTACACTCAGAAGTATATATGTGTATATATAAATCCCCTGATTATTGCTATGCAAATTATTAGGTATAAGAGCAAGCATGAACCAGCATTTCTAGCAGTGAACAGAATATTGGATTCATTCAACAAAAATGACTGACGGTAATTCAAAAATTCATTTGTTCGATGTTTTTGGGTCCATCTAGGCAGACAAATCGTTTGACCTTGTTTCTAAAATGAATTTGAAACTCAGGTTTTTTGGCACTACCATAATTGCTTTGATAGCAGTTGCTTTCCTGTACAATAGCATTGAAGAGGTGTATTAACCTCGATTTGAAAACAATTGGCTCCGCACAGATAATGACTCAGTCTTTCCTGGAAATTCAAAGGCCATTGGTGGAGTCTTCTTCAAGATGAAGTTTAAATATCAATCTCTGCTAAAACGAAATCTCGGATCGAATATGCCCTTCGCGGTGAATTCAGAAACAGGACACCTATTAAAACAAGAAAAATCTGGCTTGTTTCATTTGGTGACAACATTTGTGCCATTTGATCACGAAGATGTTAGAAAAGGTTTGTTAATCAAAGGTTTACCACCTACTGATGAAGAAATTAAGACAAGGATGGCTGAAGTGTTTGAGTGTCTCAAAAGAAACCTTGAAAACCAACTGGTATCGCATATTCACGTTTTGGTCAGGCGAGAATCGACCATTAGACGGCTGAAAATGCTAGATTTAAAGTTTATTCATAAACTCGTAATTCATAAAAATTTCGCATCACCGTCCATCAAAGATAATATTGACTATGCTGCAAAATATTTGAAAGGGAAGATGATAATTTTGCTTCATCAAGACAATTTCTTAGGACCAGGCTGGGAAAAAGTCAATCCCAGTGTCTTGAAAGAGAACAGATTGATGTATGCACTAACAAGGCATCCTGCAAACTGCAGTGCATCATATGCGTCCGAGCATTGCGGAGATGGTTATCCTTACGTTGGGAGCCATGATATATTTGTATTTTACGGAAGTGGAGACATAACTGCTGACAAATTGACTGAGCTAGATGTCCCTCCAAATACATATGGTATGGAAAACGTTATTTTGTGGATCTTTAAAGAAAGGCTGGCTTATAAGGTGCTAAACCCCTGTAAAGTGCTTAAAGTTTATCATCAACATTGCATTCCGGTCAGGGATAATTGGAGGAAACGAATCAACAGAAAGGGCCTAAATGGCGGAGCTTCGTTTACCGACAAACTTGAATAAACTTGCCATTGCTAGTGACTTTATTGCTATTGACATTGATTTTTGTATATGGTATATGGTGTATATGGTGTGATTTGGTATATGGTATGAAGCGATGTTGTTTCAGCATGAAATTTATTGCTGCCATGGTTTGTTTTAAGAAAAACTAATTTTTTTTTAAATTATTAATTTTGTAATTTTGTAAATTATTCTCGGGGGTACTGTGTTGAGGGAATTATTTTTAGTTCTTATCAAAATAAACAAAATGCACCTGATACGGAGGTATAGGAAGAAACTAAAATTATGCATGTTTCTTTGTCATGCTTTTGGAAATCTCCAGAAACGAAACTCAGTCATACAGAATCTTAAAAACAAAATTATGTTTATGGAACTAGCTTATGGATAGATAATGCCTATGCAAGCTATGTTTTTATTTGAATAATTCTTGTAAGTAGTTCTTGTAAGTTGTCTTGGTTTAATAATTTAATAAGTAACATTTTATAATTGTGCTTGAAAACCATGTTCAAAACTAGAGGTTAGTCATAATATCTGGGGGGAGCCTCAACCCCCCCCCCCCTCTTTTTTAGGCTTCCCCTTTCCTAGCGATTGTCACAGGAGTGTGAATTTAATTCGCACAGGAGTGCAAGCAGTTTTCTATCACGTGACCTGTCCTCATTTTGGAATCGAGGTTCATGGCACCCTTGTCTTTCCAAGGCTAATCTTAATATTCTATCGCAGGGCCAATGGCTGCCGGCGTAGCGGGCGTCGTAGGGGGCTATAAAGTATACTAAAATAGAAAACAACAATCTTGGAGAAAAATTTTGGAACTCACTTCAAAAATCGATAACGGTTTAGATTTTTACGTTTTCCTTTAAATTTTCACCCGCTCTCCCCTTCAGCAATGTTGTGTATGGAAGACACATTGATTTCCAACTTGCAACATTGTACTGGGGGAAAGGGGGCGGCGGTATTAGGTGAATTTGTGAAAATAGCTGAAGTTCCAATATATTTTGTCAAGGGTTGCAGATTATCTTAAAACATAGTTTACCAATGATGAGTTCATGGTTGAATGGAATTTCAAGAAGTCGAACCCAATTATGCAAAGTCTAAAGAAACAAAATTGAGTTTATAGAACGAATTTTCATCTATAATGTTAAAACAACATTAATTTGATTTTGTTGAGCTATGCTCATTAGAGAAACGAAATCTATGTCATCAAAGCAGGAAGCTGTCTTGAGTCCCAAATGTATGTATAGGTAGTAACTGCACAACAACATGGAAATTTAGTTGACTCTCTGTGTCAGTGGTGTAACAAATTATATTGTATCGCTAAAAGAAACAAGTCGCGCAGCTTTTCTTGGCCACTAGTTGAAAAAGCAATGTTTGAAAGAATTAAATTTTGGGCACATAGCACATTTTGTGAATATACACAAGGGTATTAAAAGTACACTACCAGGACAAAAGTACACTTGGTGAGCAAAGTATCGCAACAACTGCGAAGGAGATTAATGGCGAAGGAACGTTACTGTTGCGGCTGATTCGGTGCTATTTTCTCTTCAGATTTCTATTGTCTTTGACGTTATACCATTGGCTAATTGAAAATGTAAACAAACAGTCTGATTGGCTCAAAACATTTTTTATCCTTGTTTAAGTACCCTGCGATGGAGCAAAAATGAAGGCCTCGTTATGATGGCCTTTATTCGAGGGGGCGTTTAAAAGAAGGGGACGTTTTATTGCAGCGTTACGGTAGATCAAATTGACTACTATGCAGTTAAAGCTAAGAATCAAGAAAAATCAATCATACTATTAGGTGAAAATAATATGAAAGTAGATTATATAAAAGGGAATCACAACACAAAAAGCTCAAATTGGAAAAATCTATTTAAAATAATAAATACGGGAAAGCTTGAGTCACTTAATGAAAGTTATAATTGCCAAGGTATTTGGACACGTATTAAAACAACAGACCCAGAAAACTAAGACAGAAATAAAATTCTGGATTATGTTTGTGAACAAAAATTGTTTACCAAGAATAAAAGCATGCTAATATAGATGAGGAAGGAAACTATGCCATTCTAGATCTTAGCCTAAAAAATCAAAATCCAGATAACATTATTCCAAAAGAAATTAGGAAGTATAAGTGGGTAACCACTGATGAATCCCTTCAGGACTTCAAAAAAACAAACACAAAATGTGACATGTGGATGGGATGGGCATTGATGTGGATTGGCAAGGAAAAATAAATCAAATATATTTCAAGTTGGAAATGAGCAAAACAATGTCATGGAAAATGTTTAAAGAAAAGGTTTAATGCTATCAAAAATAATAGCACAAGATTACACCAAAAACATGGGAAAAATCAATAGTTTAAAAAATATATGAGAAAAGATAATAAGAGACAATTAAAAACTGGTGAGGAAAACTTCTAACTATCAATATCAGCAACATCTTTGAAAAGTTGATACTAAATAGGTTAAGGCAAAAATATAGAAAGTGGCTTTTGGAGGTTGCTGTTGTTGGGAAAAAGGGAAGATCAACCCTAGGTCACCTATTTGTGTTGATTACTACAAATACATTAAATGAGATATTAATTTAGTGTTCCTTGAATTAGAAAAAGACTTTTTGACAAATAATGTTTGAAATCATGTCTACTAGATTTATGTAAAAATACCTAAAATACCTTGAAGAAAAATACCTAAAAAGCATCTATGAATTGAGCAAAGAAGGCTGTGTACAAATGAATACACCATGTGGAATAACTCAGGACATTGAAATAAGTGAGAATTTTTAAACAAGGCATGATATTTGTAGCCCTGATATGTGCAAGTCACATTGATAAAGGAATTGCACCTATAATTAGAAAGAGACAAGGAATACAACATGGAAGGATGATTATCCCACCTCTATTGTATCACTTGATAATACGATGTTTGCATCTATTAGAGAAAATGCAACAAATGTTGAACATAGCAGAAGAGTTTCAAAAACAAAATCCACTAAACTTTAACATTGATAAGAGTGGAAGAATGAAAACAAACACAATCAAGATGAAGGTAAGAAACTTAAGCTAAATGAGACAACCTTAAAAGAGGTGAGCAAATATAAATTACCTATGAGATATAACAAATAACAGCAGAACAGTAGAGGAATGCATCAATAGCAGGGAAATTTCAACAAAGGCACATTAATGAAATAAAAATCTTAATAAGCCAAACAGCATTAAATAACAAAGCATGGAAAAAAGCATAAATTAATTGAAAGTGCACTTATCCCTAAAATCTTATATGGATGTGAAAAATGAATAAAAAAATCTTAAAAATCCTTGAAAATGAAAATAAAGATGTGATAATCCTAACCACTTCAATACCAAAATCAACACCCTTTCAAGCCTTACTATATGAATGTGGACTTAAAGGCATTGGTTTATCAAATAAAACTAAGAAGACTTCAGTACCTACATCAACTAATAAACATGAAAGAAACATGTTTAACAAAACAATTATACAAAGAACAAAAGCAGCTTAACTTAAGAAATTGCTGGTATAATGAAATAATGAATGACTTGATTGAACTAAATATACAATGCTTAAAGAAACAAATTTCAGATCTATCAAGGGAAGTTTGGTAAAAAATTGTGAAAAGCAAAATCAGAAGAGGATAGAGCAGCATGTTATTAAGAAAATTATTAAGAAAAAAAAGAGTTGGAAATTTGGGAACAAAAGGATATATAAAACATAAAAAAGAGACCAACATTACTGAAATTGAAACTAAAAATGACCGATTCAAAAGCTAATTACAAAAGAAAACATGACAATTTAAGTTGCAGAATCAATTTGTGTATATTCAAAAATCTGGTTTTCTGCTATAGTATTCTTTATAATTTTTCTTGCAAGTTGAGTTAGTTTAAATTGATCAAGTTGATATAATTTGTTTCCATTCCATATATATATAGTTACACTAAAGAATTACTGGCTAATAAACTACTTTACCACAGTACGATGATGCTACCAGGGAGACAAAATATCATGACTAACCTCTGGTTAGTCACATGGACCTAAAGCACAATATAAAAGCTTACTTATTTAATTCAATAACTGTTTCCCAAAATAAAAACATAGCACAGCACACCACAGCACAGCATCGCAAAGCATAGCATAGCATAACATAGCATAACATAGCACAGCATAGCATAGCATTATCTATCAAAGGTGGGCCCATAAACACATTTTTGTTCCTTTAGATTCCATTTTATTCAAAATCCTAGCAAAACCTCTATATCCTAGCAAGGCATGTTAGAGTTTCACTATAGCAGATTGCAGTTGGAGTTGGGCAGAGAGGAGTAACTCGAGAGTGATGTTTGGGGTAGCAATTTCACTATGATGCCTGCATTTCTTCTTCTGCATTTCTGGTCCACAGTGCTGTGTGCTTATAAATTAAAACAATTATTTTATAAATTACTCTTCAATCAAAACTGAATAAAATGGCAAAAACAAAGCCCTCTCAATCCCCCACACCTGGGTCCTGTGGTCCTTCCTCAAAAAGGTGTTTCCAAAGACCTGGCAAAAGAAAAGGCTACGTCCCTGGACCCTACTTTTACCTTTGTGGCAGTCAGGATTTATTTTGGATCGATTAAGATCCGCCTGGTTATCGAAGTTTGGTTGGCTCTCTTATCATCATCAGAAGAAGGCTGTTTTTGCCAACTTTGCTCGGCATTCAAACAGAAAAAAAGTCACCCTTTGTATACAGGAGTGAATTAGAAGGTTTTAATAACTGGAAAAAGGCAGTGGAAAAATTTCGAGACCATGCTGCATCAAAACCGCACCGAGAAGCTGATACAGAAAGCAGAAGACAAGGCATCCCAGATATATCCGTGCAAGCTTGACAAACAGAATTCGGAACAACTAGACCGAAGGTTCAATGGGCTGATATCGCACCTTTTTACATTGCTAAGGCAAGAAACTGCTATAAGAGGAAAGGACGACACCAATTCAAATATTATCCAGTTTAATTTGGACAAATCACGAACAGATGAAAATCTTATATTTTTTCTGAAATCACGATCGTACTTTAGCCGCGCTATTCTATCGGAGCAAGAGCAAATGCTGGTCTTGGAAGCGAAGATGAAGATTTTGGAGGAGATAAGAAGAACCGGGTACTTTGCGTTAAGCGCTGATGAAGCCACAGATGTTAGTAAGAAGGGACAATTGTCTATTACACTAAGGGAATGTACAAAAGACTTTGTTGTCAAAGAGTAATTTATTGAAATACGCGAATGCGAGGACGGTATTGCTGCAGAACCACTTTTTAAGGTGATAAAGGATACGCTGATAAGATGCGGGTTTTCACCAAACATGCTTACAGGCTGTTCATTCGGGGGGGGGGGGGTAATGATGACCAGAGCTTCAAAGCTTTCGCTGCCTTTCTCCAAACTCTTTGCTTTCCAGCATCATTCTGCAGCCCAAACCTACACTCGTCGAAAAAGATTACATCAGCCCAGTCATCTCTAGACCATCGGTTAACAGCTTTGACCCACTTTATTCGTCGGTGACGATTAACTTTTTTGATCATAGAGCTTTTTTTTCTATTGCAGCTGGAAAATATATATTTCTTTATAATTTTTCTAGCTGTGTTTTTTGCTAATGTTCCAAAATTTAGCTTCTTATTACATAATGATATTATTTCTGGCAACGATTCAAATCTGTTGTTGCGTAATTCTCTCAGCAAAGACCTTTCTTCTCGTGGCGTCGTGAATTTTTTGGGTATGCCAACCCTTGGTAAATTTTTCACAGTTTTTGTCTGGAAAAACTTTTTACACACAGCGAAAGCTGCACTCTTTGAGCAGCCGACAATTGATGAAATTTCACGATAAGATTTCCCGTTATTTTTGTAAAAAACAATTTCAAAGCTCTTCTCGTAACTCAGCTCGTTATTTTTAAAAACTCCCATGTTTACGTTTTAAGGCCTAAAGAAATTTTACAGTTTATTTTTTTCAAATTTTTCGGCGTACATTAACGGCTTCGAAACAAAAACAATATCTTGCGAAAATTTCATTGAAATATTTGCTTTACTTATTTAATGACAAAACATTTTCAAATAGTCTTTCATTTCATAAAATGTCTTCGAAATTTCGAAGGTGTCCCAATACTTTTTGAACGTAAGTGTATCAAAAGTATTGCACCACCTTGTTCAAAATGGCGGCACTGCAAGAACTGGGTGAAATAAGCGAATTTTGTAGCAAAATTCGGCGGAAAAAGGTTGCAAATTTTGCTGGCGCCATAGAATACTTAGTAATAAATTATACAAAGACATGTTTGTTTTTAAAAGTGTAGACCATGCCTAAGGAAGCAAAATTGTCAAATGAGAGGCGAGTCGCTATAAATACGAGGAAGTGGTCTTTAATTTTCAAAAAATGTTGACCAAGATAGATGCAGCCACATAACAGCTGCGGGAAATTAAAAAAGATTTCTCGGGAGTGTTACAGTAGTAAAGAAACCGAGAAGTGGGCGACCAAAATAGATTGATGTTAGAGGGGAACGAATATGTCGGTTTTATTTCACTCTGTTTACACCTAGAGGCATTAAAGGAAATTATACTCGATACTGGGCAAGGTTTTGCAGCTCAAAATCCGTCCACAGAAAATATAATAAGCGTTTTGAACAATTACAAATGAAAAATTTACCTGAGTAAAGGGGAACCATTTTTACCAAAAATTATTTCCAAACAAAAGAAATTAAAGCTTCGACATAGGTAGTCAGAGTTAAGTCCAATTCTTAACATCACTTAAAAAGTTTGAATCCAAATGAGAAAGGTTACAAACCGTGATCCAAATGGTGGTCCAAAATTGACCGTCCAAAAACCAGAGAATCATTAATTCTAAGAGTTTTCCAGGCCTAATACGAAATTCCACAAGAATACGTTGGCCAAATATGTGGATCCATTTCAAGGAGGCTTTTTGCGGTTTCAAAAGTTTGCGACTACCCGTCAAATTATTGAAATTTGAAACTGTTAAAAGACGTTTTCTACTGTTATTTTTAAAACAAATGCTCTAAATAGATTGAAGTTTTGATTGGTGGTTGTTTTGCTTTCGACCAATTGCCATTCGCCACTTCAAAGCAGAATTAATTCCCGATCATTCATGCGCCATTTCTCCTCAATCGAGGTGGTGCAATACTTTTTGATAGTACCCGGACAGTTTCGAATTCAGTTGCGAATCTGTTGTTAGAAATAAAATTTGTTTACAAATTTCAAAGTCGGTTTTCATGAAAACGTTCTCATCAATTTCCTCGAAATTTTTCTTAAAGTATTTTTGGCCTTTGATCTATCTATTCGTCGAAAAAATATTCTTATCGATATGTAAGCAAACTCTGTGAGGGTTTTTCCTAAAATGGTAGTGACCGAAACAAAAGAATTTACTTTTGAGCACTGTCTAGAAATAATGTTTTATCATAATGATGGGAAAAAGCTATCATTAATTTGCTAGTATTATTGGATGTACAAAGACTGCCGCTTTCGAGATATGCAAAATTGCATCAATATTGCAATAATGCTTTCGAGAATTTTTCACGGTTACCAACATATGAGTGTTCTGCCCTGACCAAATTTGCATCAAAACTGGTTTGCATCATTACGCAATATTGCATTAAATGTTCACAAACAATCAAACTTTTAAAAGCTACCAATAAATATTGCAAGGGAAATGATAAAGAATTGTGAATGTACCCTCGTATTGACCGATTTCAGCAAGACTTGCAGCGGTAAAGAAATAATATGGCTTTATGGCCTTGCACCGAATGATATACACTCGCCTTGCACCGAATGATGACAAAAATATTAGTACGATCGCCTCGAAGCAAATGTGGCTAATCCTTTGCTCAAAGAACAACATAGAAAATCAGTTGAACATAACGAGATTGCTGGTTGAGATTTTCGATTGCAATTTTACCCAATTGTAAAAATAAACATAGATTTAATAAATTGTAAAAAAGTAAAATTTTTAGCATGTAACATTTGTATTTTATATTTTGTTTGGTGACCTCCAAAAATCTAAGCAGCCGCCATTTGCATTGAAACTCACTGAAATATCAATCCAATGAAATATCTTCGAATACAGGAGGAAATCTCGATAAAATTTTAAAAGAGCTATTTTTTATCTTAGAAGATTCCATTTCTGTGGACAAAATATTCAGCTTTGAGTGCCTTCGCCCACAACACTAGCTTGCCGCCGCCATTAGGCCCGAGAAACAGTCTGCCGCCCAGGCCTACCATTCTTTGAGTTTTAGTCGGCTTTGTTAAATTATTATCCTTGCGATGTACACTACCAGGACAAAAGTATTGCAACACCTGCGAAAGCGATTAATGGCGGATCACGCAATAAATTTTGTTGTTGTCTAATTAAGCTATTGTTTAATCAGCCAATGGTACGCAAATAAAATTGCAAATTCAATGAAGCGTATATTCGAATATTCCATTTTCATTTTTCAAAATTTTAAAGGCAATCTGTCAAGACGTTGATTGGTTATAAGAACAAAGGGATTTTTATTGTTTCCAGTCCCCCTTTAATTTATCGCATTGTAAAAAATATGGCGGAGCGCTGGAATCGTGTTTAGGCCGTTGTTCCAGCTGCCGCTCCAAAATCTTTGAAATTCTTTGAATTAGTCTCTGAATTAGTGAAAAAATTTGATAGTAACTGGAAATCTACGTCGTAATGCCAATGCTTATTGCCCGCAACTCGCGCGCGATAGCGCGCGAGTGAAGGGCTTATAGTCTGCCCCGCGTATAAGTAGCATATGGAAGCTTCAGTTCATGTTGTCAGCACTTTTTCAGCAGATTTTGTCACTTTTCTGCTGCCATGACAACTGTCAATCAATTTCATTGTCAATCAATCGGCTTTGTCGAGGAGGTCGTTAACCGCCACCTCTTTGTGCTGAAGGGAATTATCTTCGGAGCGTTGCTCTGCCAAGACTCTGTTAAAGGCCTTCGGTTTTTTTGGCACGAAAACGGTGCTGCATCACAGCTCTGTTCTCCGCAATGGATGGAAGTTTCGAGGGTTGACATTTATTTTGTCGCTGGAATAAATCAACGAAATCATTAATTCTTGCTCGTAAGCGTCTCTCGGAGTTTCTGTGGATGAAAAGTGTGGCATTCGATTGGTTTTTGATTCCTAAAACTTCG
>NW_027020228.1:1689378-1704174 GCF_013076305.1 Rhopilema esculentum | reverse complement strand
AAAATAGATTGATGTTAGAGGGGAACGAATATGTCGGTTTTATTTCACTCTGTTTACACCTAGAGGCATTAAAGGAAATTATACTCGATACTGGGCAAGGTTTTGCAGCTCAAAATCCGTCCACAGAAAATATAATAAGCGTTTTGAACAATTACAAATGAAAAATTTACCTGAGTAAAGGGGAACCATTTTTACCAAAAATTATTTCCAAACAAAAGAAATTAAAGCTTCGACATAGGTAGTCAGAGTTAAGTCCAATTCTTAACATCACTTAAAAAGTTTGAATCCAAATGAGAAAGGTTACAAACCGTGATCCAAATGGTGGTCCAAAATTGACCGTCCAAAAACCAGAGAATCATTAATTCTAAGAGTTTTCCAGGCCTAATACGAAATTCCACAAGAATACGTTGGCCAAATATGTGGATCCATTTCAAGGAGGCTTTTTGCGGTTTCAAAAGTTTGCGACTACCCGTCAAATTATTGAAATTTGAAACTGTTAAAAGACGTTTTCTACTGTTATTTTTAAAACAAATGCTCTAAATAGATTGAAGTTTTGATTGGTGGTTGTTTTGCTTTCGACCAATTGCCATTCGCCACTTCAAAGCAGAATTAATTCCCGATCATTCATGCGCCATTTCTCCTCAATCGAGGTGGTGCAATACTTTTTGATAGTACCCGGACAGTTTCGAATTCAGTTGCGAATCTGTTGTTAGAAATAAAATTTGTTTACAAATTTCAAAGTCGGTTTTCATGAAAACGTTCTCATCAATTTCCTCGAAATTTTTCTTAAAGTATTTTTGGCCTTTGATCTATCTATTCGTCGAAAAAATATTCTTATCGATATGTAAGCAAACTCTGTGAGGGTTTTTCCTAAAATGGTAGTGACCGAAACAAAAGAATTTACTTTTGAGCACTGTCTAGAAATAATGTTTTATCATAATGATGGGAAAAAGCTATCATTAATTTGCTAGTATTATTGGATGTACAAAGACTGCCGCTTTCGAGATATGCAAAATTGCATCAATATTGCAATAATGCTTTCGAGAATTTTTCACGGTTACCAACATATGAGTGTTCTGCCCTGACCAAATTTGCATCAAAACTGGTTTGCATCATTACGCAATATTGCATTAAATGTTCACAAACAATCAAACTTTTAAAAGCTACCAATAAATATTGCAAGGGAAATGATAAAGAATTGTGAATGTACCCTCGTATTGACCGATTTCAGCAAGACTTGCAGCGGTAAAGAAATAATATGGCTTTATGGCCTTGCACCGAATGATATACACTCGCCTTGCACCGAATGATGACAAAAATATTAGTACGATCGCCTCGAAGCAAATGTGGCTAATCCTTTGCTCAAAGAACAACATAGAAAATCAGTTGAACATAACGAGATTGCTGGTTGAGATTTTCGATTGCAATTTTACCCAATTGTAAAAATAAACATAGATTTAATAAATTGTAAAAAAGTAAAATTTTTAGCATGTAACATTTGTATTTTATATTTTGTTTGGTGACCTCCAAAAATCTAAGCAGCCGCCATTTGCATTGAAACTCACTGAAATATCAATCCAATGAAATATCTTCGAATACAGGAGGAAATCTCGATAAAATTTTAAAAGAGCTATTTTTTATCTTAGAAGATTCCATTTCTGTGGACAAAATATTCAGCTTTGAGTGCCTTCGCCCACAACACTAGCTTGCCGCCGCCATTAGGCCCGAGAAACAGTCTGCCGCCCAGGCCTACCATTCTTTGAGTTTTAGTCGGCTTTGTTAAATTATTATCCTTGCGATGTACACTACCAGGACAAAAGTATTGCAACACCTGCGAAAGCGATTAATGGCGGATCACGCAATAAATTTTGTTGTTGTCTAATTAAGCTATTGTTTAATCAGCCAATGGTACGCAAATAAAATTGCAAATTCAATGAAGCGTATATTCGAATATTCCATTTTCATTTTTCAAAATTTTAAAGGCAATCTGTCAAGACGTTGATTGGTTATAAGAACAAAGGGATTTTTATTGTTTCCAGTCCCCCTTTAATTTATCGCATTGTAAAAAATATGGCGGAGCGCTGGAATCGTGTTTAGGCCGTTGTTCCAGCTGCCGCTCCAAAATCTTTGAAATTCTTTGAATTAGTCTCTGAATTAGTGAAAAAATTTGATAGTAACTGGAAATCTACGTCGTAATGCCAATGCTTATTGCCCGCAACTCGCGCGCGATAGCGCGCGAGTGAAGGGCTTATAGTCTGCCCCGCGTATAAGTAGCATATGGAAGCTTCAGTTCATGTTGTCAGCACTTTTTCAGCAGATTTTGTCACTTTTCTGCTGCCATGACAACTGTCAATCAATTTCATTGTCAATCAATCGGCTTTGTCGAGGAGGTCGTTAACCGCCACCTCTTTGTGCGGAAGGGAATTATCTTCGGAGCGTTGCTCTGCCAAGACTCTGTTAAGGTAGGGGTATCCCAAAGATTTAGCGAATTTTGACAATTATATTGAAAATTGTATTTTTCCATTATATATGACAGAATTTCATAGAGAATTTAACTGTGACATTGGTTTTGCAATATGGTAAAGAGAAGATAATAAAAAACCCTATTTTCCATGCCCACCCATTTGTTTTATTCTCTTAGCAACAAATTTTGCCCTTAGTTACCAGAATTTTGCCCCAAAACCCCACGTTTTTCTGACTTGGAAAGAACATGATTCCCACCTTAATATTAAAACCACCTTAGGAATGTTTCAAAACGAGGACAGGCACTGTCCAAAGTCCAAAGCGTGTCTTCTTGTCTTCAATCGTTGACTGTGTTTGAAAGTTGCAAATATTTATCGTTGATTTGGGATTACGTTGCGTCTGGAAGTCACACACATTCATCGTTTTTGAGTTTTTTGTACAAGAATTACCAGCTTCGAATAATGGGTGATGGAAATAAAAGCAGGAGTCGAGGTAGAAAGAGAAAAAGGAGAGTCAGAGCAAATCAATTTTTAGGCCATAAATCTCCCAACAAAGAATCCGGGACGCCTGCTGAATCCTTTACCCAGGATAATGTTGATACTTCGACATCTCACAAAAAGATATACTCTGGGTCAATGTTAGAGCAGCCAAGCACTACCAATGAACCAGTCAAAGAAGGGTTCATTTTGATAGACTTATCAATTTTGTGCCAGTTTTTTGAGTTAAACGTCCCTTGCCAAGAATGCAAACAACACGCATTATCATGTAGACTTGCCGTTGAAAAAAGTCTGGATTCTCTCACATTTTGCAGTTGAACTGTGAAGCATGTGAATTTCAAAGCACCCTTGAAACATCAAAAAAGGTTGAAGGGACAGGGTCTGGAAGGGCATCAAATGAAGTCAACCTTCGAATGGTTTCATTTGCAAGATCTATTGGAAGAGGATATAGTGTTCTGGAAAACTTTTCTGCCTGCTTGAATTCTCCTCAGCCTATGACAAAAAAAAATTACAAGAAAGCCTTTTCCAAAGTATTAGCTGCAAACAAAGAAGTAGCTAAAGAAAGTATGAAAGCAGCAGCAATAGAAATAAAAGCAAATGGGGTTTCAAAGTGTGCTGTTTCCCTAGATGGCAGCTGGCAAAGGCGCGGTCACTCAAGCCATCATGGTATTGTAAGCTGCATAAGTGTAGAGACTGGAAAATGTATAGACATTGAAGTCCTGTCAAATTTTTGTGAAGGATGTGCTTATTGGGAAGGTAAACCCAAAGACACAAGGAAATACATTGAATGGCAGGAAAAGCACAAATGTAAAAAAGATCATGATGGCAGTGCAGGGGCTATGGAGCCAATTGGGGCTGCACGTATTTTTCTGAGATCAGAAGCCAATCATGGGCTTCAATATCACAAATATCTTGGTGATGGAGATTCTGCATCATTCAAGAAAGTCAGCCAGTTGAAGCCATATGGTGAAGAATGTGGTATTGAGAAGATAGAGTGTGTGGGACATGTCCAAAAGAGATGCGGAGGACGATTGAGGCGTCTCAAGAAAGAATATAAAGGGGTAAAGTTATCTGATGGGAAAGGAATTTCTGGTGTTGGTAGATTAACAGATAAAACCATTGACACCTTGCAGAATTATTATGGGTTTGCCATCAGACAGAATGTTGGTAATTTAGAGGCAATGCAAAAGTCTGTTTCTGCAATTTTGCCACATGTTGCATCAACTGCCCGTAACAAAATGCACTATAATTGTCCAGATGGTCCAGATTCTTGGTGTGGGTACAAAAGAGACCCTGATTCTTTTAAGCATAAAACAGGTCTCCCAATGCCAATTTATAATCTAATCAAGCCAATTTTTGATGACCTAGCATCTCCAAACTTGTTGAAGAAGTGTCTTCATGGCAAAACTCAAAACAACAACGAATGTCTCAACAAGTTGGTTTGGGATAGGTGCTCAAAAGAGTATTTTGTTGAGAAGGATGTCATCCAAGATGCTTCTTACAGTGCTGTGACACATTTTAATGATGGGAAAAAATCTGTTTTGAGAATGTTTCTAAAAATGAATATAACTCCTGGAAAATTCACAGAACAGATATGCAGGACACTTGATTCAAGGCGATTGGTTAAAGCTGGAGAAAAGACAAGTGCAAAGTTAAAATCAAGGAGAAAATTATTAAGAGCTAAAAGAAAAGGGTTTGCAGACAAGAAAATGATAGAGGAAGGAAACCTGTATGAACCTGGTGGACATTAAAGTCTAATTTAACATTACATGCATCATAAACTTTTGTTTTAACTTTAAACACATTTTTCTCACGTTTATGAATTTCTGAAAATGGTCGGGTTTTGTTGCAGAATATTTTGAAAACCACTTGAGATATTTTGATGAAATTTTAAAACTGGATAGTAAATGTATGGTACATGGTATTGACAAAATTAGAATCTCAGTTTCAAATTTCCTGTTTTTGAAAATTTCAATTTATATAATGGATAACACAGCGATAACGATGAGTTTAGTAAAATAATTTTAAAAATTTTCCTGTATGTAAAAATAAAAAAGTGTTTCTTTGAATACTGAGCATTTATGATTGTGAGTAAAAATGCAAAGTTTGAACATGATCAGTCTTGCCATTCCAGAAATATGTTGTCATGATTATTTGCAATTTTTTGGCAATCGGCAGCCATTTTGAAAAGCTAATTAGCATAATTAATTTGAAATTTTTTAAAAGTTGCACTAAAAGTATTGATTAATCATGGGAATCAAGATTGAACCTCCCCTGTATAAGTTTCTATGTTTTTTTTCTTTTGGGACCCCCCTACCTTAAAGGCCTTCGGTTTTTTTGGCACGAAAACGGTGCTGCATCACAGCTCGGTTCTCCGCAATGGATGGAAGTTTTGATTCGAAGTTTTGGGAATCAAAACCAGTCGAATGCCACACTTTTCTCCCAAAAACTCGAGACCGTACGAGCAAAAGTTATGATTGTCGTGATTATCGAAAAATAAATGTCAAACCCTCGAAAAACTTCATGATTTTCAAAAGGGCGTTGGACTTAAATCAAAGGCAAACTGAACACCAAAAATTCTTGATAAAAAGAATAGTTTAGCATCAACTAGAGCAGCTGTTTTTATAGAATTGTGAAAACCCAAGATGGTGTCTTCTTCGAATATCCTGACCTACATTTTCAAAACAATCATTATCAAGGAACTAATTGTTTGCGGGCAGTACTAGCAAGAGCTATTTCTAGTTTATGTTAGAGAATAAAACTACCTGAGGCCAGTGCCGATAAATCTCTCAATTCTGAAACAGAGCGAATAATTTCAAAGTTCTGTAACTAATGTTAAGGCTTAGAACAGTTTTTGAAAGAAAAAAACTATTGGATTACTATCAGTGGAAAATTTCACACATGGTTCGTGAATTTGGAATCGAGGCTCATATGGAATCGCAGCCACCACTTTTCATATCCTCTATCAATCTATACATTTCAAAGTTAAACTCAAAAGAAAAAAATGAATGGATCGAAAACGAGAGGTTAATGGCAATGAATTAGATAGGTAATGATAAAAAATTTACGACAGAAATCCGTGGGATGTAGTAGAAAATCAAATAATGAGTATATTTGAAGAGCAGTTGAGTAAACAAAGAGAAATCACAACCAAACTACGAGGAAATGTAAACAAAATCAGCGACTTAAAATCTTCTTTTTTTAAGCAAATGATTGCTTATGTTTATGATTTGAGTAAAGCAGGAAGTTTTTTATGCCAGTATTAAAGTGTTAATTTCACCTAATATTTTCATAGTTTCTACCAAATCTAAAGCTAAAAGAAAACAATTCAAATTTTCAATAAAAAGCATTGTTCTTTTAAGCAAACCTAGAGCATTTAATAAATTAATTTCTTTACACTGATAATTTTCTGAAACTATTAAATCCAATTTCATCTCCCGTGACTTTTCTTCCTACACAAAAAGGAACACCTTCGTATAAACCATATCTTCTGTTGCTTTCCCACATAAAGAATAGTGAGAAACAGACCGAAGTTTAATTCAAGACTGCGTATTTGCTAAATAAACTGTTTGATTTCTAAATGTTGTCCTATTTGTTTATTTGCGTCATTTTATCATAATGAAATGCCTATCAACAACTTGAACATGAGCGAGAATAGTTTTATATAACTTTTATTCTAATTACAAACAGTAGTGGTGATGTAAATTGGTAATGGTAAACGAAAAAGAGAGATATCAAAGTAAAGAAAGAACCTTGGAGCTTTTAGTTACAGCTTTATTGGATTTGAGATTACAACAATATCAAGTCGGGTTTGGGGTTATCGATATCAGTTATTATTGAAAAAACTCCTTTCCAGTGAGTATAGGACTATAGAGTACCGAAGTGATGACGTCACACTCCGGTACTCTATAGGCTTCTAAACGTTCAATGATCATGCTAACCATATCCGGCGTAGCCTTTCATAAAAAAATCTGAAGGCACGACCTGTAACATACATGATACTGTTACTGGTCAAGGTTGCTAAAGGCTCGCGTCAAAAGGCTGCATGGTACAATGTATGATAGAAACAATTAATCGTCTTTTGGCAAACAACTGCTGGTTATTGGTGATATGCTGTCTGGAACACAAGTCCATCTACCGCTACGCAAAGGATATCTATAGCGTAAATTACACGGATTCCACCCTGGGTGCTGGCGACTTTAGCTTGTCATGGTTAGTCCTATACTGCCCTTTGAGGCTAAATAGCAGAAAAGACAGTATAGGCCAAGTGTTCGTAGCATTATGCCCAATTATAATGGCCCTATATAGTTGAACACAATACCTTAAAATGACATTTATTTGCCATTTTAACGCACTCTAGGGTCACACCCTAATGAACCCAATTCATTAGTTGGTAAAACGAGATAAATTTTACCGAATAGCAAGAATCAGTTTAAACAATCAAAAGTTGTTTTCGAAAGCCGAAATCTATTCTCAAAGAGATTCTTACTGCCCTGGATGCAGGTTGTTTGAATACAACATTGCCCATTTGACGGTGATACTCCTGCTGGGATTTTCAAAGCCTTTTGAACTTGTCAAATCCAATTTTGCTGACTCACAGGGATACGATAGACTGAAATTGGCCCCAGACTCCTTCCTGTATATACATATTTATCAAACACACCAAAGTTATTCTCTGAGTCAGTTGATCAGCAGTAACCTGGTGTGAGGTTGCCAAGGCAAGCAGAAGACTGCCAAAATGCATTTCGTCGCTGTTGCGCTTCTTCTTATCTGGCAAGGTAAGCAATAATGCAATCTTAGTATCAGCATTGCAAGTAGAAGATATATTTATGCCAAAAGATTTTCAATTATTTCGCTTTAGATTTCAAAGGAGCATTGCAAGAGCTATATTTTTGTAAGGAAACAAAGTGGAAAAATTTCCAAAACTGTTCAATCAATTTCGTGCTTCAGACAGACACTGCGGAGAAGGGGACTGGGGGCTATAGACCCCCAACTTTTTGCCACAAATGCAAAGCTTTACCAATGAATCACCAGGCAAGTTATTTCTTGTTCGGTTTTAGCTCCCCCTCCCCCACCTTTTTAGAGCCTCCACTTTTCTCAACGCTCCGCGGTGACTGTAAGAGGGCTGTAGCAAAGCCTGCATCCAATCGACACAATCCTGTTTTTCAACGCACATATTAAATAGATCGTGTTATCCTCTTTGCGAAGGCGTTGTAAAATGCATCGTGGAGCATTTCCGACTCGATAAATTGTTCTAACCTAGAGGTTGACGATTGGTTTCCTAACCAGGTTGGAAAATTTGCTGGGTGCAAAAAAATTTATATTTTTCTAGCGAGATCGGAAAATAAAGGGTGTCTGCACCGTAGTTTCCGAATCGCTTCACTGCAAAAGTACTTTGAGGACTCGGCAGTGGCGGATCCAGACTACCGCCATTACCGCTTGAGCGGTAGCTAAATTACTAAAAAAAATTTTAATTAAACCAAAATTAAAAATTTAAAAAGTTTGATCGCACTGCATGTTGTGGAGAAGTATGTTACCTCGTTGTTAATAATATTGCATTTCTATTCGCTTTCCAAGCTTGCTGTTTTTTAGCCTTATTCAATTATATTAGCTATAGTCCATTTTAATCTTGTGTGTTCGTTAAAGGCAGTAGGTTCTCAGAATCTCTTTTCATGGCCACGATATTCGTGCATCGTTGATTCAATGCACAAATAAACAATCAGAATGAAGAACCACAATAGCGCAATTTCTCTACGCATCACGAAGCTGCCTGCGTGCAGGCTCTGAAATTTTAAAGAGTAGAGAAAGTAGAGTCTGCGCAACAGTGCCGCTTTTCTTGTCCTACTACAACTCCATTAGCGTGCAATTTTTTTCTGTAAATTTAGTTGTTCAAAAGAACAAACAGACCTATTCTATTATCATGATACCATTCATTTATACTTTTTCTCCTATTTTCAATTTTGTCAACAGAATCTGCACGCAGGCTATCACGACGCGGAAATACTGCCTTTAAATAAGATTACGTGTGTTCTGTAGGGAAGGGAGATTTTTAGAATGTGTAGAGAGAGTTGGTCGTACGTCGTGTAATCGTACGTAATATTTGAAGGAGTACTAAATTTCATGTAAGTATTTAATTTGTGTATATGCAAACATCTATATAAAGTGAACGGATCGGTTTCTATGTGCTACATTACTTGACCAATCAGTAATATCACAACACTGCACGCCAAGCATACAAGCCTGACATTATCATAGAGAGGCAGATTTGCTTTGAGTCCATATCGCCATGGAAATTGCGTAAGCAAGCACCGCGGAGAAGAGGACATAGGGGTTGGGGGGGGGGGGGGGGGGGGGGCTTCATTTACTTTAGGGTAAATGTCGTTATTTTCTAGAATATCCAGCCAGAGAATAATAATAATTCTTTGCTTCTCAAGATTGTTTGTAAGGATAATTAAAGTTTCATAAAAATTGTAGATATTGGTATATTCTGAATGCAACAATGAAAGGAAATTAAAAAATGTTCCACGCAATATTTTGTAGCTTTTAAAAAGAAACAAATTACTAATAATTGCAAACCTTCGAAATTTATTTTTCTAGTTAACATGATCTTGAATTGCATTAACATAAAACTTCAATGTTTATTAAAACTTAAAGACAAAAGTTTGTAGATTGCAGAATTTCGTCAAGTATAACAAAAAATTTTAAACAAAACTCCAAAGGATAAATCATAAAATTTCTTAGGAAGAACTTATAATGAAATTACAAAAATAAATGAAAAATTATTTTCTTGCCGCGCAGAGCAGTACTCATGAGATTTTTCTCAATATTTTAACGTAATACGCGAGGAGAGTCTTCTATGTTAACGTAGCCAACCAGAAGTCTTGAGATTGAAATCTTAAGATATAGTTGGACAGTCGCGCTATCTCTCTTCTTCTGTGCGCTTTAAAAATCTGAACTGAATGATTCAAACGATTTTATTAGCTTGACATGAATTGTATTTTGTGAACATTCGTAAAGAAAACACAATCTCAAAATTCGTACTTAACAGGTAGCGGGGACTTTGTTCATATGTAAAACTCAACACTCAACACACACACGTCACTAACTTCATCGTGTTTGTCAGCCTGACAAGGGAAGACAAACAAATCGATTGTTTACGCTTGAGCCCAACGGCGGCGAACTCAAGCCCCAGGCCCATCGAAAAGGGGGCAAGAGGCAGAACGCCAAAGGCTTGAAGCTGAGAAGGGCACAAAAACTTATAACGAAGTTTCTAACTATATTAACAACAATAACAATCATATATTTGAAAACTTCATCACGGGTGCCATCTTTCACGTTAAAAACGACACCTCTAGCAACAACCGAGAAAATCAATTTATTTCTGAATTTTGAAAAAAACGACATGGTTCCACAGTTTAACGCTAAATATGATAGCCTAACAACTTGTAATAACATTTCAAGTTCTGGTGAGCAAAAGCGAAAATATCAAAATGAAACATGGAGAATAGTTATATAATTTTATAAAAAAGGAGCCTGTGCTCAAGAGGGGGAAGGGAAGAGGGAGGTTTATCAAGAAAGTATTGATTGAAATCGATACTCAACAATTTGTTCATGGAACTTCCAGTTTTGGTTGAATTCAAACATATGACTCAATAGGGCCCGACCTGATGGGTCCTGGGCGGGATATATCTGATCTAGTCTTTGCGATACTGTGAATTTGTAGAGTACAGAAGTGTGACGTCAACAAAAATATTTTTTTAGAATTTCTTAAATTTGACCACATAATCTGAAAGAACATCATAAAATACCTCTTAAAATGCAAAAACAACTAGATATATTCCAAATTGGCCAAGATATGGCCAATGAAATATTTCAAGTTTGCTAACGGATTACCGTTATTCTGGCCTGGTTCATAAAGTTATGAACCAAGACCAAATTACATAGGTTTGGGGCAGGAGCCTGTGCTCAAGAGGCCATATATCAGCCAATTCGTAATGCCTTTAATTGATTTTGCATATTTGGAAGTATTTCACGATGCTCTTTCAGGTTCTGGGATCAGAATTCAGAAATGCTAAAAATAGATTTTTATGACGTCATCACTTCGGTACAATGTAAGCTTGTAGCCTGTGCACAGCATCAGCTGTTTCAATCACACCATTGAATTGAACTTTGGAACAATGACGTGTTAGTTTCTGGGTAGTATCTGGTTAAAAAAACATAGAACGTATCATCATAACAACAAGATTCAAGTTGTTGGTTGTTGAAGATCTTTGTTTGCAAATAATTCAGACAAACTCGAAGTGGTCTAATGGCTACGAAGAATATTAAGTAGATTTAGACACTTGCTGAATAAAATGACATGAATTACGTTAAAGTCTGCTTATGAAACTAAGAGGATAGCTAGAACTGTAAGTTCGTGCTTTTGGATCATTTTTATTGAACAATGGCCTAAAAATGCAAGAAACGATGGATACCTTTTAGTCGCTAGAAAAGTTGAACAGGATTTAATCAATGATTTGTGACCACATAATTCAATGCAAACCATCGGAGGTTATGCGGAATAGACCAAAAAGATTTCTGTATTAAAAGAACGTAACAATACCATATACGTCTATAGAAAAGAAAGAATTGAAATTAAATTTTTAAAAATTCGAATTTTTAGTGAATAGTAGTACCATGGTTACCAAAAATGACACAAAAGAATGTTGAACAGCTTGGCGCTACAAACCCCCCAAAGGGTCTAATCAAGTTTGGAAAAGTCTGCCAAATTCAAGACATAGATGTGTGAAGTTGACAAAATGTGCATAAGTTTTTAAAAATAAATGTTGAGCACTTTGAATCATCAATGAAATCCAGGTAGAGTGGAAGAAACTCTCCATTTGGAACAAAAAAATTTATCAGATTTAAAGTTATGAAAAGTTATGCAAAGATATACAAATTTGATAATCTAGAAAGTGCCTTAGCTACCAAACATGACACGGAAAGAATGTTTAATGATTTGCCACATCTATAAAGTCCAGAAAGGCTGGAAAAAGCTTCCCATTGGGAAAGTAATATTTCATCAAATTTGAAGTTATAGAAAGTTGGATAGGGATGCATTCCAAAGATAAACAAATTTGTTAATCTAGAAAGTGCCTTAGCTACCAAACATGACACGGAAAGAATGTTTAATGATTTGCCACATCTATATAGTCCAGAAAGGCTGGAATAAGTTCCCCATTGGGAAAGTATTATTTCATCAAATTTGAAGTTATACAAAATTGGATGGGGATGCATTCCAAAGATAAACAAATTTGTTAATCTAGAAAGTGCCTTAGCTACCAAACATGACACGGAAAGAATGTTTAATGATTTGCCACATCTATATAGTGCAGAAAGGCTGGAATAAGTTCCCCATTGGGAAAGTAATATTTCATCAAATTTGAAGTTATACAAAATTGGATGGGGATGCATTCCAAAGATAAACAAATTTGTTAATCTAGAAAGTGCCTTAGCTACCAAACATGACACGGAAAGAATGTTTAATGATTTGCCACATCTATATAGTGCAGAAAGGCTGGAATAAGTTCCCCATTGGGAAAGTAATATTTCATCAAATTTGAAGTTATAGAAAGTTGGATGGGGATGCATTCCAAAGATAAACAAATTTGTTAATCGAGAAAGTGCCTTAGCTACTAAACATGACACGGAAAGAATGTTTAATGATTTGCCACATTTATTGCCCGCAACTCGCGCGCGATAGCGCGCGAGTGAAGGGCTTATAGTCTGCCCCGCGTATAAGTAGCATATGGAAGCTTCAGTTCATGTTGTCAGCACTTTTTCAGCAGATTTTGTCACTTTTCTGCTGCCATGACAACTGTCAATCAATTTCATTGTCAATCAATCGGCTTTGTCGAGGAGGTCGTTAACCGCCACCTCTTTGTGCGGAAGGGAATTATCTTCGGAGCGTTGCTCTGCCAAGACTCTTTTAAAGGCCTTCGGTTTTTTTGGCACGAAAACGGTGCTGCATCACAGCTCGGTTCTCCACAATGGATGGAAGTTTTGATTCGAAGTTTTGGGAATCAAAACCAGTCGAATGCCACACTTTTCTCCCAAAAACTCGAGACCGTACGAGCAAAAGTTATGATTGTCGTGATTATCGAAAAATAAATGTCAAACCCTCGAAAAACTTCATGATTTTCAAAAGGGCGTTGGACTTAAATCAAAGGCAAACTGAAAACCAAAAATTCTTGATAAAAAGAATAGTTTAGCTCCAACTAGAGCAGCTGTTTTTATAGAATTGTGAAAACCCAAGATGGTGTCTTCTTCGAATATCCTGACCTACATTTTCAAAACAATCATTATCAAGGAACTAATTGTTTGCGGGCAGTACTAGCAAGAGCTATTTCTAGTATAGTCCAGAAAGGCTGGAATAAGTTCCCCATTGGGAAAGTAATATTTCATCAAATTTGAAGTTATACAAAATTGGATGGGGATGCATTCCAAAGATAAACAAATTTGTTAATCTAGAAAGTGCCTTAGTTACCACACATGACACGAAAAGAATGTTTAATGATTTGCCACATCTATATAGTGCAGAAAGGCTGGAATAAGTTCCCCATTGGGAAAGTATTATTTCATCACATTTGAAGTTAGAAAAAGTTGGATGGGGATGCATTCCAAAGATAAACAAATTTGTTAATCGAGAAAGTGCCTTAGCTACTAAACATGACACGGAAAGAATGTTTAATGATTTGCCACATTTATATAGTCCAGAAAGGCTGGAATAAGTTCCCCATTGGGAAAGTAATATTTCATCAAATTTGAAGTTAGAAAAAGTTGGATGGGGATGCATTCTAAAGATATACAAATTTGTTAATCGAGAAAGTGCCTTAGCTACTAAACATGACACGGAAAGAATGTTTAATGATTTGCCACATCTATATAGTGCAGAAAGGCTGGAATAAGTTCCTCATTGGGAAAGTAATATTTCATCAAATTTGAAGTTAGAAAAAGTTGGATGGGGATGCATTCCAAAGATAAACAAATTTGTTAATCGAGAAAGTGCCTTAGCTACTAAACATGACACGGAAAGAATGTTTAATGATTTGCCACATCTATATAGTGCAGAAAGGCTAGAATAAGTTCCTCATTGGGAAAGTAATATTTCATCAAATTTGAAGTTAGAAAAAGTTGGATGGGGATGCATTCCAAAGATAAACAAATTTGTTAATCGAGAAAGTGCCTTAGCTACTAAACATGACACGGAAAGAATGTTTAATGATTTGCCACATCTATATAGTGCAGAAAGGCTGGAATAAGTTCCTCATTGGGAAAGTAATATTTCATCAAATTTGAAGCTATAGAAAGTTGGATGGGGATGCATTCTAAAGATATACAAATTTGTTAATCGAGAAAGTGCCTTAGCTACTAAACATGACACGGAAAGAATGTTTAATGATTTGCCACATCTATATAGTGCAGAAAGGCTGGAATAAGTTCCTCATTGGGAAAGTAATATTTCATCAAATTTGAAGTTAGAAAAAGTTGGATGGGGATGCATTCTAAAGATAAACAAATTTGTTAATCGAGAAAGTGCCTTAGCTACTAAACATGACACGGAAAGAATGTTTAATGATTTGCCACATCTATATAGTCCAGAAAGGCTAGAATAAGTTCCTCATTGGGAAAGTAATATTTCATCAAATTTGAAGTTATAGAAAGTTGGATGGGGATGCATTCCAAAGATAAACAAATTTGTTAATCGAGAAAGTGCCTTAGCTATTAAACATGACACGGAAAGAATGTTTAATGATTTGCCACATCTATATAGTCCAGAAAGGCTAGAATAAGTTCC
>NW_027020228.1:1580548-1689278 GCF_013076305.1 Rhopilema esculentum | reverse complement strand
ATTTTTTTATCAAGAATTTTTGGTTTTGCAGTTTGCCTTTGATTCTAAGTCCAACGCCTTTTGAAAATCATGAAGTTTTTCGAGGTTGACATTATTTTTCGATAAATTTCCACGACATCATAACTTTATTGCATCGTACGGTCTCGAGTTTTTGCGGAAAAAGGTGTGGCATTCGACTGTTTTTGATTTCCCAAAACTTCAAATCAAAACTTCCATCATTGTGGAGAACCGAGCTGTTGATGCAGGCACCGTTTCGTGCCAAAAAAACCGAAGGCCTTTTAAAAGAGTCTTGGGCAGAGCAACGCTCCGAAATAAATTCCCCTTCCGCACAAAAGGTGGCCGGTTAACCGACCTTCCTCGACAAGAAGCGATTGATTGACAATGAATTGATTGACAGTTGTCATGGCAGCAGAAAAGTGACCCAAAATCTGCTGAAAAGTGCTGACAACATGAACTGAAGCTTCCATATGCTACTATACCGGGGCAGACTATAAGCCCTTCAACTTCGCGCGCTATCGCGCGCGAGTTGCGGGCAATAAATGTGGCACAATCATTAAACATTCTTTCCGTGTCTGTTTAGTAGCTAAGGCACTTTCTCGATTAACAAATTTGTTTATCTTTGGAATGCATCCCATCCAACTTTCTATAACTTCAAATTTGATAAATATTACTTTTACCCAATGCGGGAACTTATTCCAGCCTTTCTTGCACTATAATAGGATTGTGGCAAATCATTAAACATTCTTTCCGTGTTCTGTTTGTAGTAAGGCACTTTCTAGATTAACAAAATTTGTTTATCTTTGGAATGGCATCCCCATCCAATTTTGTATACGTTCAAATTTGATGAAATATACTTTCCCCATATGGCGGAACTTATTCCAGCCCTTTCTGCACTATATAAGTGTGCAAATCATTAAAACATTCTTTCCGTGTCATGTTTGGAGCTAAGCACTTCTAGATTAACAAATTTGTTTATCTTTGGAATGCATTCCCCTCCAATTTTGTATAACTTTTCCAATATTTTGATGAAATAATACTTTCCCAATGGGGGGGGGGGAATAAAAAAAAAAAAAAAAAAAAAAAAAAAAATTATTCCAGCCTTTCTGGACATATATAGACTTGTGGCAAATCATTAACATTCTTTCCGTTCATGTTTGGTAGCTAAGGCACTCCCTTTAGATTAACAAATTGTTTATCCTTTGGAATGATCCCTAATTCCAACTTTCTATTAACTTCCAATTTGATGAAATATTACATTTCCCAATGGAAGCTTTTTCCAGCCTTTCTGGACTTTATAGATGTGGCAAATCATTAAACATTCTTTAACGTGTCATGTTTGTAACTAAGGCACTTTCTAGAATTATCAAATTTTGTATATCTTGCATAACTTTTCATAACTTTTAAATCTGATAAATTTTTTTTTCCAAATGAGAGTAATTCTTTCCACTCTTACTGGATTTCATTATGATTCAAGTGCCAACATTTATTTTTAAAAAACTTATGCACATTTTGTCAACTTTCCACACATCTAGTCTTGAATTTGGTTGCCAGACTTTTCCACTTGATTGACCCTTTGGGGTTTGTAGCGCCAAGCTGTTCACATTCTTTTGTGTCCATTTTTGTAACCATGGTACTACTATCACTAAAATTCGAATTTTTTAAAAATTTAATTTCAATTTTTCTTTTCTTTATAGTAGACGTATATGGTATTGTATACGTTTCTTTTAATACAGAAACATCTTTTTGGTCTATTCCGCATAAACGCTCCCGATGGGTTTGCAATTGAATTATGTTGGTCACAAATCATTGATTAAATCCTGTTCAACTTTTTCTAGCGACTAAAAAGGTATCCATCGTTCTTGCATTTTTTAGGCCATTGTTTTCAATAAAAATTGACCAAAGCACGAAACTTACAGTTCTAGCTATCCCTTAGTTTCATAGCAACTTTAAACGTTAATCATGTCCATTTTTATTCAGCAAGGTGTCTAATCTACTTTAATATTCTTCGTAGCCATTTAGGACCACTTTCGAGTTTGTCTGGAATTATTTCGCAAACAAGGATCTTCAACAACCAACAACTTGCTCTCTCTGATGATACGTTCTATGTTTTGTTAACCAAGATACTACTCCAGAACTAACCACGTCCATTGTTCCAAAGTTCAATTCAAATGTGGCTGATGAAAACAGCTGATAGCTGTGCACAGGCTTACAAGCTATATTGGGTTACCGAAGTTGATGACGTCCATAAAAAATTCTATTTTTAGCATTCTGATTTTGATCCCAGAACCTGAAAGAGCATTCGTGAATACTTCACAAATATGCAAAATCAATTAAAGGCATTACGAAAATTGAACTTGGAACAATGAGTGTTTAGTTTCTGAGTAGTTATCTGCGTAAAAAACATAGAACGTATCATCATAACAACAAAGGATTCAATTGTGGTTGTTGAAGATCTTTGTTTGCCAAATAATTCAGACAAAACTCGAATGGTCTAATGGCTACGAAGAATATTTAAGTAGATTTAGACACTTGCTGAAATAAAATGACATGGAATTACGTTAAAGTCTGCTTATGAAACTAAGAGGATAGCTGAACTGTAAGTTCGTGTTTGGATCATTTTTATTGAACAATGGCCCATAAAAAATGCAAGAAACGATGGATACTTTTTGTCGCTAGAAAGCTTGAACAGGAATTTAATCAAATGATTGTGACCCACATATTCAATGCAAACATCGGAGGTTATGCGGAATAGACCAAAAAGTTTCTGTAATTAAAGAACGTAACAATACCCATATACGTCTATAGAAAAGAAAGAATTGAAATTAAATTTTTTTAAAAATTCGGAATTTTTTAGTGAATTAGTATACCATGGTTACCAAAAATGACACAATTAAGAATGTTAACAGCTTGCGCCACACACCCCCCAAAGGGTCTTAATCAAGTTTGGAAAAGATCTGCAAAATTCAAGACATAGATGTGTGAGTTGACAAAATGTGCATAAGTTTTTAAAAATAAATTGTTTGAGCACTTTGAATCATCAATGAAATCCAGGTTAGAGTGGAAGAAACAAACTCCCATTTGGAACAAAAAAAAATTTATCAGATTTAGAAGTTATTGAAAAGTATGCAAAGATATACAAATTTGATAATCGAGAACAGTGCACTTACGACTAAACATGCACGCGAAAGAATGTTTAATATTTGCCACATCTATATAGTGCCAGAAAGGCTGGAATAAGTTCCTCATGTGGAAAGTAGATATTTCATTCAAATATTGAAGCATGTAAAAAGTTGGATAGGGATGCATTCTCAAAGATAACAATTTGTTAATCTAAAAGTGCCTGGGTACCTACAACATGACACGGAAAAGAATGTTTAATATTTGCCACATCTATATAGTCCAGAAAGGCTGGAATAAGTCCCATTGGGAAAGTATTATTTCATCAAATTTGAAAGTTATAAAAATTGGATGGGGAGCATTCCAAAGAAACAAATTTTTTAATCTAGGAAAGTGCCATTAAGCTACTCAAACATGACACGGAAAACGAAGTGATTTAATGATTTGCCACATCTATATAGTCCAGAAAGCTAATAAGTCCCATTTGGGAAAGTAATATTCATCAAAATTTGAAGTTATGAAACAAATTGGATGTGGATGCATTCAAAGATAAACAAATTTGTTATCGAGAAAGTGCCTTAGCTATTCCAAACATGGGACACGGAAAGAATGTTTAATGATTTGCCAAATCTATTTAGGTCCAGAAAAGGCTAGGAATAAGTTTCCCATTGGGAAGTAATATTTCATCAAATTTGAAGTATAGTAAGAGTTGGATGGGATGCCATTCCAAAGATAAACAAATTGTTATCGAGAAAGTGCCTATAGCTACTAAACATGACACGGAAAGATGTTTAATTGATTTTCCACATTTTCATCCGCCGGATAGGCTGCGAGTAGGATAGTGCCCGGTGGATATAAGTTTCCCCAGTATGTGGAACATATTTTCACCAGATTTTGATATTTCTTAAGACAAGTTGGTGGCAATGAATTCCAATTGATAACCAAATCTGCTTTGTCGAGATTCGAAATGCTTGAACCCCACCTCTTGGAAACGAGAAGTTGAATTATTCCGGAGCTTGCTCTAGTCCACAAGCGCTGGATAAGTCGCCTTGAGATATAATTGCACGATTAAGTACAGTGAAGGGGTGCTGCATACAACATTGATCGAAGTTCTAGGACCAAACAACATGGAAGGAGTTTTATGATTTGCGCCCAATTTAAGGCAAGAAAGCTCGAAAAGTCCATGAAAGTTATCGAATTTGACAGCTTTTTAGCCCAAAGTTGATGAGGAGCATCCACTAGATGCAAATTCAATGTTGCTGTATATCCGGAAAAAAATGTTGCAAAACACAACCGAAAATACTTAATGATTTGTCAAGGCGTTACTAAGATCATTAAAGAACTGGAAAATCCCAAAATTGGGTAAAAGTAATATTTATCCAATCTTGAAGTGTTATAGGGTTATGAGGCATTTGTCAAAGATAACACAAGATGTTCTCGTAAAGTGCCTACCTAGCATTTAAAAACAACTATGATCACAGGAAAATAATATTTGGTAAGTAACTTGCGACATCTAGGTAGTCCAGAAAGGCTGAATAAAAGTTCCCCATGTGGAAAGTAATTATTTCATCAAATTTGAAAGTTATAGAAAATGGATGAGGAGTGCATTCCAAAATAACAATTTGTAATCGAGAAAGGTGCCTATAATACCACACATGACACAGAAAAGAATGTTAATGATTTGCCACATCTATATTAGTCCAGAAAAGGCTTGAATAAGTATCCCCATTGGGAAGTAATATGTTTCATCAAATTTTGAGTTAGAAAGTTGGATTGAGGCGATGCATCGCAAACATAAACAAATTTGTTAATCTAGGAAATGTGCTTAGTACAACACATGACACGGAAAGAATGTATTAATGATTTGCCACAATTATATAGTCCAGAAGGTGGAAATGTTTCCCCATTGGGAAAACTAAATTTCATCAATTTGAAGTTATAGAAAAGTTGGCATGGATGCATTCTAAAGACTATACAAATTTGTTAATCTAAGAAAATGTGCTTTAGCTACAAAACCATGACACAGAAAGAATGTTTAATGATTGCCACATCATATAGTGCAGAAGGCTGGGAATTCAAGTTCCCTCATTGGGAAATAATATTTTCATCAATGGAAGTTAGAAAAGTGGATGGGATGCATTCGAAAGATAACAAATTTGTAATCAGAAAATGTGCTAGCTAAAACACATGACACAGGAAAGAATGTGTCTAATTGATTTGCCACATTTAATTATAGTCAGAAAGCTGAATAAGTTCCTCTTGGGAAAGTAATATTTCATCAAATTGAAGTTATAGAAAGTGGATGGGATGCATATGCCAAAGATAAACAAATTGTATATCTGAGAAGTAGCGCCTTAGCTACTAACATGACACGGAAAGAATGTTTAATGATTTGCCACATCTATAATAGATCTGCATGAAAGGCTGAATAAGTCCCATTGGGAAAGTATCTATTTCATCAAATTTGAAGTTATAGAAAGTTGGATGGGGATGCATTCAAAAGATAAACAAATTTGTTAATGAGAAAGTCCTTAGCTTACCTAAAACACTGACACGGAAGAATGTTTTAATTGATTTTGCCACACCTCTATATAGTCTGTATAGGCTGGAATAAGCTTCCTCATTGGGAAAGTTAATATTTATCAAATTGGAAGATTAGAAAAAGTTTGGATTGGGGATGCATCTAAAGATAAAACAAATTGTTAATCGAGAAAGTGCGCTTAGCTACTCTCAAACATGACACGGAAGAATGTTATGATTTGCCACATATATAGTCCAGAAAGGCTTAGAATAAGTTCCTCATTGTGGGAATAGTTATATATATTCATCAAATTTGAAGTTATATAGAAAGTTGGATGGGGATGCATTCCAAGATAAACAAATTTGTTAATTCGAGAAAGTGCCTTAGCTATAAACATGACACGGAAAGATGTTTAATGATTTGCCACTCTATATAGTCCAGAAAGGCTGGAATAAGTTCCTCTTGGGAAGTAATTTCATCAAAGTTTGAAAGTTATAGAAAAGTTGGATGGGATGCATCCAAAAGATAAACAATTTTGTTAATCATGAGAAAGTGCCTTAGCTACCAACATGACACGGAAAGAATGTTTAATGATTTGCCACATCTATATAGTCCAGGAAAGGCTGGACCTAAGTTTCCCCATTGGGAAAGTTGATATTTCATCCAAATTTGAAGTATTAGAAAGTTGGATGGATGCATTCCAAGATAAACAAATTTATTAATCTAGAAAGTGCCTTAGCACAAACATGACACGGAAAGAATGTTGTATGATTTGCACATCTATATAGTCAGAAAAGGCGTGGAATAAGTTTCCCATTGGGAACAGTAATATTTCATCAAATTTGTAAGTTTATATAAAGTTGGATGAGGATGCATTCCAAAGATAAACAAATTTTGTTAATCGAGAAAGGCCTAGCTACCAAACAATGACAAGAAAGAATGTTTAATGATTTGCTCACATCTATATAGTCGGCAAGAAAGGCTGGAAATAAGTTCCCCTTGGAAACCCGTATATTTCATCAAATTGAACGTTATAGAAAGTTGGATGGGATGCATTCCAATATAAACAAATTGTTTAATCAGAAATTGCCTTAGCTTAAAACACATGACACTAGAAGGAATATTTAATGATTTGCTACATTCTATATAGTCCATAAAGGCTGGCAATAAGTTCCCCATTGGGAAAGTAATATTTCATCAAATTTGAAGTTATAGAAATGTCTTGGATGAGGTGCATTCCAAAGATAAACAAAAAATTTGTTGAATCGAGAAGTGCCTTAGCTAAAACACATGGACACAGAAAAGAATATTTAATGATTGCTACATCTATATATTCCATTAAAGGTGGAATAATTCCCATTGGAAAGTAATATTTCAAGTCAAATTGGAATTTATAGAAAGGTTGGATGGAGGATGCATTCAAAGATAAAACAAAATTTCTTAATCGAGAAAGTGCCTTAGCTAAAACACATGACACAGAAAGATGTTTAAGATTTGCCACATCTATTATAGTCCAGAAAGGCTGGAATAAGTTCCCCCATTGGGAAAGTAAGTATTTATCAAATTTTGAAGTTTAGAAAGTTGGTGAGGATTGCATTCGAAAGGACATACAATTTATCTAGAATGTCTTAGCTACCACACATGGACACGGAAAGAGAATGTTTAATGATTTGCTACATCTATATAGTCCAGAAAGGCTGGAATAAGTTCCCCATTGGGAAAGTAATATTTCATCAAATTTGAAGTTATAGAAAGTTGGATGAGGATGCATTCGAAAGACATACAAATTTGTTAATCTAAAAATTGTCTTAGCTACCACACATGACACGGAAAGAATGTTTAATGATTTGCCACATCTATATAGTCCAGAAAGGCTGGAAAAAGTTCCCCATTGGGAAACTAATATTTCATCAAATTTGAAGTTATAGAAAGTTGGATGAGGATGCATTCGAAAGACATACAAATTTGTTAATCTAAAAATTGTCTTAGCTAAAACACATGACACAGAAAGAATGTTCAATGATTTGCCACATCTATATAGTCCAGAAAGGCTGGAATAAGTTCCCCATTGGGAAAGTAATATTTCATCAAATTTGAAGTTATAGAAAGTTGGATAGGGATGCATTCCAAAGATAAACAAATTTGTTAATCTAGAAAGTGCCCTAGCTACCACACATGACACGGAAAGAATGTTTAATGATTTGCCACATCTATATAGTCCATAAAGGCTGGAATAAGTTCCCCATTGGGAAAGTAATATTTCATCAAATTTGAAGTTATAGAAAGTTGGATGGGGATGCATTCCAAAGATAAACAAATTTGTTAATCGAGAAAGTGCCTTAGCTACCACACATGACACGGAAAGAATGTTTTATGATTTGCCACACCTATATAGTCCTGTATGGCTGGAATAAGCTTCCCATTGGGAAAGTAATATTTTATCAAATTTGAAGTTATAGAAAGTTGGATGGGGATGCATTCCAAAGATAAACAAATTTGTTAATCGAGAAAGTGCCTTAGCTATTAAACATGACACGGAAAGAATGTTTAATGATTTGCCACATCTATATAGTCCAGAAAGGCTAGAATAAGTTCCTCATTGGGAAAGTAATATTTCATCAAATTTGAAGTTATAGAAAGTTGGATGGGGATGCATTCCAAAGATAAACAAATTTGTTAATCGAGAAAGTGCCTTAGCTACTAAACATGACACGGAAAGAATGTTTAATGATTTGCCACATCTATATAGTCCAGAAAGGCTGGAATAAGTTCCCCATTGGGAAAGTATTATTTCATCAAATTTGAAGTTATAGAAAGTTGGATGGGAATGCATTCCAAAGATAAACAAATTTTTTAATCTAGAAAGTGCCTTAGCTACCAAACATGACACGGAAAGAATGTTTAATGATTTGCCACATCTATATAGTCCAGAAAGGCTGGAATAAGTTCCCCATTGGGAAAGTAATATTTCATCAAATTTGAAGTTATAGAAAGTTGGATGGGGATGCATTCCAAAGATAAACAAATTTGTTAATCGAGAAAGTGCCTTAGCGACCAAACATGACACGGAAAGAATGTTTAATGATTTGCCACATCTATATAGTGCAGAAAGGCTGGAATAAGTTCCCCATTGGGAAAGTAATATTTCATCAAATTTGAAGTTATAGAAAGTTGGATGAGGATGCATTCCAAAGATAAACAAATTTGTTAATCGAGAAAGTGCCTTAGCTAAAACACATGACACAGAAAGAATATTTAATGATTTGCTACATCTATATAGTCCATAAAGGCTGGAATAAGTTCCCCATTGGGAAAGTAATATTTCATCAAATTTGAAGTTATAGAAAGTTGGATGAGGATGCATTCCAAAGATAAACAAATTTGTTAATCGAGAAAGTGCCTTAGCTAAAACACATGACACAGAAAGAATATTTAATGATTTGCTACATCTATATAGTCCATAAAGGCTGGAATAAGTTCCCCATTGGGAAAGTAATATTTCATCAAATTTGAAGTTATAGAAAGTTGGATGAGGATGCATTCCAAAGATAAACAAATTTGTTAATCGAGAAAGTGCCTTAGCTAAAACACATGACACAGAAAGAATGTTTAATGATTTGCCACATCTATATAGTCCAGAAAGGCTGGAATAAGTTCCCCATTGGGAAAGTAATATTTCATCAAATTTGAAGTTATAGAAAGTTGGATGAGGATGCATTCGAAAGACATACAAATTTGTTAATCTAAAAATTGTCTTAGCTACCACACATGACACGGAAAGAATGTTTAATGATTTGCCACATCTATATAGTCCAGAAAGGCTGGAAAAAGTTCCCCATTGGGAAACTAATATTTCATCAAATTTGAAGTTATAGAAAGTTGGATGAGGATGCATTCGAAAGACATACAAATTTGTTAATCTAAAAATTGTCTTAGCTAAAACACATGACACAGAAAGAATGTTCAATGATTTGCCACATCTATATAGTCCAGAAAGGCTGGAAAAAGTTCCCCATTGGGAAACTAATATTTCATCAAATTTGAAGTTATAGAAAGTTGGATGAGGATGCATTCGAAAGACATACAAATTTGTTAATCTAAAAATTGTCTTAGCTAAAACACATGACACAGAAAGAATGTTCAATGATTTGCCACATCTATATAGTCCAGAAAGGCTGGAATAAGTTCCCCATTGGGAAAGTAATATTTCATCAAATTTGAAGTTATAGAAAGTTGGATAGGGATGCATTCCAAAGATAAACAAATTTGTTAATCTAGAAAGTGCCCTAGCTACCACACATGACACGGAAAGAATGTTTAATGATTTGCCACATCTATATAGTCCATAAAGGCTGGAATAAGTTCCCCATTGGGAAAGTAATATTTCATCAAATTTGAAGTTATAGAAAGTTGGATGGGGATGCATTCCAAAGATAAACAAATTTGTTAATCGAGAAAGTGCCTTAGCTACCACACATGACACGGAAAGAATGTTTTATGATTTGCCACACCTATATAGTCCTGTATGGCTGGAATAAGCTTCCCATTGGGAAAGTAATATTTTATCAAATTTGAAGTTATAGAAAGTTGGATGGGGATGCATTCCAAAGATAAACAAATTTGTTAATCGAGAAAGTGCCTTAGCTATTAAACATGACACGGAAAGAATGTTTAATGATTTGCCACATCTATATAGTCCAGAAAGGCTAGAATAAGTTCCTCATTGGGAAAGTAATATTTCATCAAATTTGAAGTTATAGAAAGTTGGATGGGGATGCATTCCAAAGATAAACAAATTTGTTAATCGAGAAAGTGCCTTAGCTACTAAACATGACACGGAAAGAATGTTTAATGATTTGCCACATCTATATAGTCCAGAAAGGCTGGAATAAGTTCCCCATTGGGAAAGTATTATTTCATCAAATTTGAAGTTATAGAAAGTTGGATGGGAATGCATTCCAAAGATAAACAAATTTTTTAATCTAGAAAGTGCCTTAGCTACCAAACATGACACGGAAAGAATGTTTAATGATTTGCCACATCTATATAGTCCAGAAAGGCTGGAATAAGTTCCCCATTGGGAAAGTAATATTTCATCAAATTTGAAGTTATAGAAAGTTGGATGGGGATGCATTCCAAAGATAAACAAATTTGTTAATCGAGAAAGTGCCTTAGCGACCAAACATGACACGGAAAGAATGTTTAATGATTTGCCACATCTATATAGTGCAGAAAGGCTGGAATAAGTTCCCCATTGGGAAAGTAATATTTCATCAAATTTGAAGTTATAGAAAGTTGGATGAGGATGCATTCCAAAGATAAACAAATTTGTTAATCGAGAAAGTGCCTTAGCTAAAACACATGACACAGAAAGAATATTTAATGATTTGCTACATCTATATAGTCCATAAAGGCTGGAATAAGTTCCCCATTGGGAAAGTAATATTTCATCAAATTTGAAGTTATAGAAAGTTGGATGAGGATGCATTCCAAAGATAAACAAATTTGTTAATCGAGAAAGTGCCTTAGCTAAAACACATGACACAGAAAGAATATTTAATGATTTGCTACATCTATATAGTCCATAAAGGCTGGAATAAGTTCCCCATTGGGAAAGTAATATTTCATCAAATTTGAAGTTATAGAAAGTTGGATGAGGATGCATTCCAAAGATAAACAAATTTGTTAATCGAGAAAGTGCCTTAGCTAAAACACATGACACAGAAAGAATGTTTAATGATTTGCCACATCTATATAGTCCAGAAAGGCTGGAATAAGTTCCCCATTGGGAAAGTAATATTTCATCAAATTTGAAGTTATAGAAAGTTGGATGAGGATGCATTCGAAAGACATACAAATTTGTTAATCTAAAAATTGTCTTAGCTACCACACATGACACGGAAAGAATGTTTAATGATTTGCCACATCTATATAGTCCAGAAAGGCTGGAAAAAGTTCCCCATTGGGAAACTAATATTTCATCAAATTTGAAGTTATAGAAAGTTGGATGAGGATGCATTCGAAAGACATACAAATTTGTTAATCTAAAAATTGTCTTAGCTAAAACACATGACACAGAAAGAATGTTCAATGATTTGCCACATCTATATAGTCCAGAAAGGCTGGAATAAGTTCCCCATTGGGAAACTAATATTTCATCAAATTTGAAGTTATAGAAAGTTGGATGAGGATGCATTCGAAAGACATACAAATTTGTTAATCTAAAAATTGTCTTAGCTAAAACACATGACACAGAAAGAATGTTCAATGATTTGCCACATCTATATAGTCCAGAAAGGCTGGAATAAGTTCCCCATTGGGAAAGTAATATTTCATCAAATTTGAAGTTATAGAAAGTTGGATAGGGATGCATTCCAAAGATAAACAAATTTGTTAATCTAGAAAGTGCCCTAGCTACCACACATGACACGGAAAGAATGTTTAATGATTTGCCACATCTATATAGTCCATAAAGGCTGGAATAAGTTCCCCATTGGGAAAGTAATATTTCATCAAATTTGAAGTTATAGAAAGTTGGATGGGGATGCATTCCAAAGATAAACAAATTTGTTAATCGAGAAAGTGCCTTAGCTACCACACATGACACGGAAAGAATGTTTTATGATTTGCCACACCTATATAGTCCTGTATGGCTGGAATAAGCTTCCCATTGGGAAAGTAATATTTTATCAAATTTGAAGTTATAGAAAGTTGGATGGGGATGCATTCCAAAGATAAACAAATTTGTTAATCGAGAAAGTGCCTTAGCTACCACACATGACACGGAAAGAATGTTTTATGATTTGCCACACCTATATAGTCCTGTATGGCTGGAATAAGCTTCCCATTGGGAAAGTAATATTTTATCAAATTTGAAGTTATAGAAAGTTGGATTGGGATGCATTGCAAATAAATATGACGTGCTAGGAAGTATCTTAGCTACCTGAGTATACAGAAATAATTGCTATACAGATATACTTGTTTTTGTATTTCAGCCAAAGCACAAGAATTTCCAGTCGACAAATGTTTCGACAAAGATGTTGGTGCCATTCCTAAATGTCATATTTATCACAAAAAATGCAAGCCTTTAGTGTTAGGCCATCGTGGAAATCCGAAAAAAATTCAAGAAAATACATTGGATGGCTTTCAGAGTGTGCTGGAAGATGGCGCGGATGGATTCGAGGTTGACGTCTTCCTCTCCAAAGACAAGCAAGTTGTTTGCTTTCATGATGATAATGCAGAGGTATAGATCTATATATTCAAATATTTCAGTATAGTTTAATATGAATTAACTTGTGCAAGCTAAGTTTCCCTGCTACACCTTAACTTGTTCAGAGACAATTGTCGTGTGCGTATCATTAGCATACATGCTTGCTAAAGAAAACTTGAATATTCTTCAAAGTCGTTTAGGTAACAAAAAAGGGGCGAAGCAGGAACCTTAAAGAATGCCACAGATTACCCCTAAGGGTTTGGGACATTCACCGTTCATTCTGCAAAATTAATTTGGTTGGGTTACATAGGATCGAAACCAGTTAATCACTTTATCTGGTAAACCATACCAAAAAAAATTTCCAACACTATTTTGTGATCCACAGTATCGAGAGCTCTTTTTAGATTGAAATTTTTGATAAATTTTACCCACCTTGCTATTGAGTTGAATTGAAAATTATCTGTTTGGCTTCATTCTGTTGTTGATTTGAATGATAAATTCATTTCAATATTTGCCGCTATTTTTGTTTTGCTGTTTGAGAGACATATTCACGCTACCTTGGGGAAAACAATCAGATATGCGTGTTGCCAATCAACGACTATTCCCCGAATCTTGAGAGCCCGACCCAAGGTTTTTGCCTCTGCTTCGCAGCCTCTACTGGGACTGGGAGCCAAACTCCGAAAAAGGGAACGGTAGCAAAAAGCAAACAGGGAAACCGAATTGAAAACAGTAGAGTCTGCCCGCAGACTAGCTTCTTGCTCTTAGGCGGTGTTTCATCACAATTGAATTTCTTTTACAGAGACTTACTGGGGTTAACCGAAATATTCACGATATGAACGCTGCTGAAATCCAACAGCTGCGGTACAAAACAACAATTGCATACGGTAAGTATTGCGATACAGCAAAATTCAGTTTGGTGTTCTTTATCTGTCGTATCGTAGTGTCAAAACAATGAAGTCATTACAATATATTTTTAGAACTTTCAAATGTTGACCCAATTCTTGCTAATGGATTTCTAATGTTTTGGCCTGGTTCATACATTTAAGTACCAGGGCCAAGTAGCAGTGGTTTGATTGGGGGCAAAAACCTTTACTTATATGGCCTTATCTGTAACAGACCCATCTGACTTTCTCTGTTTAGTGGAAGTTCAAAGTAATCTTCCAGGCATTCAAAATATGTTTGCAAAGTTTAAAAAATTCTTAAAATATGGTTTTATGACGTCATCAAATTGTCAGTCTATTTGAATTGCAACTATAAAAAGGCTGGGCAAAATGAGACTCTATGTAAACATTTGAAATAATGATAAGATCAAATCGCATGGTTGTACTTGTGACCACTGCAAGGAATACATATGCAACATATCTATGAAGTATATTATGTGATGGTGTTTGAAATTAAAATAAAGAAAGAAAGAAACAAACTTTCATCCTGGATTGTGCAATAATCAGCCTACCCTTGCACAAAATGTTTGCACCACTCCCACTCCCCTCCCCTCCCACTCCCCTCCCACTCCCCTCCCACTCCCCTCCCATCCCACTCCCCTCCTCTCCCCCATCTTAAAGACATGACTCAGATTCTATTGATAATAATTTTGTTGATAATGAATGGTAATAGTGATAATCGTGATGATGATTATGTAGCGATCTTAATGGAAGTTTATATATTGACTTTGGTATAGCATATGCAAAATGGTCTATCGACACTACAATGATAATTGTCTATGTTTTGAATCGCAGGCGCTCAGACCTACACTTACGACAAGCCAAGAAAAATTCCTTTCCTGCATGAAGTCTTGATATGGGCAAAAAATACAAACTTGCTGGTTTACATTGAAGTAAGCTTCAAAATTTTATATAAGTTTAATATATTAATGACCATATTGGAGATGTTTTAACGATATATTTAGTTTTTCTTTTTATTCCTGTCTTGACACTTACTTCTTGTTTGAAACTTCTCGAATTTCATTTCTCAATGTTGTTTAAGAGTATCAAAGTTTTAGCATCAAAGTTGGAGAATAAAATAAGTGACCGAATAACGGTTTTGTGCCAAGTGAGTGCCCTGGGAGGTTATTCAGTCATTTATTATATACGGGAAGTTTGAATGGTTGTTTTTCATTACCGTTTTTTATTTGAACTATAACATATCAATGTATTTCACTACCAAAAATCCTTTCAAGCCTGCTTTTGTTTCGGACAGACAGAAATTCAGCAATGTAACATTTTAAAGACGTGGAGCACCAGAGTACTTCAAGTTCTGCTAAGGCAATTCGCCTGGTACTAGTACTTCACAGAGTACAACTTGATATAAGAACAGTGTGAAGAAATATGAAGTCACAAAATGTTTTATAGACGTTGATCTCTGAATTTATACATTTACACCCGGTAAGTGGGACTTCCAGGGGACCTGAAAAATCTGTCCTACATAGCAAATGTCCCAGTTATAAGCGAAAGCAAAACGTTACAATCTTGGAAACAAACGCGTTGTTTTAAAAAGTGTAGTTTCTTTTTGGCAAAAACTGATTATTGCTTTTTGATATCTGCAGATGAAGCCAGCGACATTGATTCACACTACACCAGAAGATTTGCAGAGAGCAACAGAACTTGCTGGACATGTTGCATATCTTGTCAATCACTTCCAAATGCAGAAACAAGTTTTGATTAATTCTTTCGACATCACCAAGTCACTGGTAGTGAAAAATGTAAGTTTATTTTGATGCATTCATTACAAGGTTAAATCTATAGCTAGTTTGTTCGGTATATATAGCCGGATGGTTTTAAGTTCATCCTCTGGCAATGGCGGCGCCAGCCACTACGCTCTGGGGGGGGACAAAACGAAATATTTTAGACCACGCCCCTTTTAGCACCAGAAAACCCCCTTTTACAAACAAGGAACGCAATTTTTACCTGAAGGGGACGCTCATTACTCACCTTTGACTATGTAAAGGCAGTCTGAAAATCATAGGATTACATCACAAAAAGTACGTTGCCAAAATATTACCCCTCCCCCAACATTTTCTCATCGGATTTAGACAAAATGCAAAATTGATCCTGCCAAAACTGGGAGGGACGTGTCCCCCCCAGTACCCCCCCCCCCGGCGCCGCTACTGTCCTCTGGTCCTCTTAAGCGTGAAAATCAGTGTAGTAACTTTGGACCGTGCTGTCCTAAACAGCAAAAAATACTCATGTATGCCTAAAGGGCATCGACCTCTTTGCAACAGATTGGGCAATATAAATCCTTATTACATTTTCATTTATAACCATGAAGCTTGGCCAATTTATTTCTGCACCTGTTTTCCGGTAATTCTGATTTTTCTACTAACGTTCACTTTCAGAAAATAACTCGTGTCAAAATGCTTTAGATTGCACGTTCTTTATTGTTGTTTTGGTACATTTAGAATATCCTTAAAGAGTAATTGCTGCACCAAGAGAAATGGATTAAGGAAGGTTGGGGCGGGGGAACCTTTGTTCAAGGGGGCAATGCAATTTGCATTGTATTATATTTCATTCAATCAAGGTCAATATAATCCAACTGAATGTTAATAAGAATGTATTGGGTATAGTGTCAGTGTATTTTAACATTTATCTTTTGGGAATAGTACTAACAGAAAGAAGTACCACGAAATTGTGGCAAAAGAGAGCATTCTTATAATGCAGAATTTATGGGTAATAAGGGATGTAGAGTTAGACATTGTAACAGTGCCTATAAAAACTCAACTCTACTAAATTCTCTCCAACCCTTTTGTAACAGATTGATAATAAATTGGTCATTGGAAACTCGTATACTCCGGCATACTGGTATCAACCACCGCAAGTATACGCCGCATTGAAAGCTAGTTTGCAGCAACTGCCCGGCTTGCAGACCTGTTTAGCAGATATTCCTACCACCGACAATCGGTTCGTTGACTTCTTCTACCAGTCCGGAACCGTAGAGAAAGCAATGAATGCAACATTTGTGGACATTGATCAAGTGATGTTCAACGATCCAACATATGGTGGGATTGATCAAACAGTTAAAACGCTCAAAAAGAATTACGGAAAGAAAGTGGTTATTGGCGCATACACAATTTACGATATGCACCTAAGCGGGGCTCAAATTGAGGCAGTCGAGGGCCGGTACAAGATGCTTTTGCGACAAGGCGTTCACATCTTTTACACTGATGACATCGTGAAGTTGAGATGTCTTGGATATAGAACAGGTGGACGTCATAGGCGCTGCCTCAACAGACGATGTCGCTCATACCCCCGTAGTCATCACCCAGAGTGCAACTTCAATAGCTGCTTTGCCGAGGAGGACGCTGAATATGCGTCAATTTAAAACTGCTTTGATACATGTCTTTTACCAAATACAATTTAAGTATCACTACGAAAACTGCACTGCATATGCACATTTCCTTCACATTATACACCGCTTAAAATATGTTAAATTATGTTAAAATATATGAACACTTAATAAATTGTCTCAACACTTTCGTCTCTTACTTGATTTGCTTTAATTTGAATCTCATTAGCATTCTTTATGTTACACCGTTTGCGTTTATTGTACATTGTCTGACTTGAACTCTGAAAATGTGTCTTTACTGAGTAACATGGGAAGTAAAATACAAACAATATTTGTTTTAATTTTTTTATATTATTTGTCACCATTTCTCACGTTGGCTCATATTTCTAATCCTACAAATTATCAATAGATTGCTCTGGATAGCATATATCTAGATATATATGTCACATATCATATCTAATTGTTATGAAATGATTTTTCCTTGGCACTAAAATTAAAAATGGCTTTGAAAAAAGAAAACATTTTGAAAACTACTCAAGCTTTTGTCTGACACAAGAGCATTATCTAAAATAGCTTTAAAGCATACCTGGTTAATCAGTAGAGGAACGCATACCTGGTGGGTCATCATTTCAGGGCCGTTGCTACGGGGGATGTGGGGGGATGTGACACCCACCTTCCAAACCCAAACTTTGTCGGCAAATCTTCGAAAAGGGAAGTTTTGTCGGCAAACTTTTGAAAACTGACAATTTTTCAGAAGAAAGAAAGATAATGTTTCCATTTTCAAATACATGTTATCGGTTGTTGATGGCAGCACCAGTCACTGTTGCTAAAGATGAAATTGGCGAGAGTACCGAAGTTTGACGTCACAAAACACTATTTTAAGAATTTTCCAATTTTGACTATATATCTCAAAAGAGCATTTTAAAATAATTCTAAATGTGCAAAATCAGTTTAATATGTTACAAATTAGCTGAGATATGGCCACATAAGCATAGCCTCTTTCCCCATCAAACCTCTGCAATTTGGTTTTGGTTCATAACTTTATGAACCAGGCCACAATAACAGTAATCCGTTGGCAAATTTTAAGTCTTTCATTGGCCATATCTCGCCCAATTTTAAACATATCTGCCTGATTTTGCATATTTAGGGGTATTTTGTTTCATTCTTTTGGATTATGTGGTCAAAATTCAGAAAATCTAAAAATATATTTTTGATGACGTCACACTTCGGTACTCCATTGCAAACGACAATGGCTGGTTATCGTTTAAAGACCATAGAAATACATTAAACCATATCGTTTAAACTCTCTTATGCTAAAGGCCATAGTGGGGGCTTTAACAATATTGATCATGCAAATCATCATACCAGCATGAAACTTCACACACCTACCCAGTTTGATGCGCTGAAAAAGATAAGGGACAGGCCCTAACTCTAATTTGCCCTTATTGCTATTTTTAGACAGAGGTACTCAGAGTCTATTTAAGATCACTCCGTCATAACACCATTGAAAATTAGTAAAAAGAACTAAATTTTGCTGAAGATACGTAATTTAATTTGCTGAAAAAGATAAGGCCCAGATCACAACACAAATTTGCCTCCAAAAGCTATTTTTAGACTGAGATACATGGAGCCAGACCCATTAAGGTTTAAATAAAAACTCTACTACAGACAACGATTGAATTGGTTACATGTAGGTAGGTTGATGTGCTAAATATGTAGAGGAAGCAAACTCTAACTCGAAAATGTCCCAAAATGTTATTTTTGGGCTAAAAGTACTTAGACCCAGTCCCATACAGGGGTATCCCTTTACACCTCTACTACAAATAGCAATAATGATTTGGTATTTTTCACAGATGCGCAGTTTTATGCGCAGGTCAGGTTAAGAAACGTATATCAATCATTACAAAGCACTTTTTACGACAACGGTATTTAAGGTAAACGGTTTGGCAGCTTGATATAAAAGTTTCTGAAATTTTTCTTAGGATGGCATGAACAGCAAAGTACATTTCAAAGGGCTTATAAAATTTTCAGTACTAAATAATTTAATGCCCAAGACCGTTTTCTTTCATATAGGCGCTGCCTGATATTTTTAATTAAGATGCACGATCTAGAAGATTTGTTTAAACCATACAAAAGACAAGCTCAGCTTGTCACAAAACTAAGAAAAAATGATGCAAAAAATCAACAGCAGCATTAATGCACTGGGCGTTGTCCCACAGCATCGTACTGACAGAAATCCGGGATCCAGTTTGTTGTTGAGGTAGTGTGCCCGGATGAAAGGGCCTGTATCAGTACATTTGGTGTATCACTACCTTTTCGCATTGTTCATTTATAATAATGATCTGATATCCCCTTTATGATCAGGTTGTTTTTTATTTCTTGCAATTTTAAATATAGCTCCTTGTCACTGAACCGTAAAATGAAGTGACGACTGGACAGAGTCCAAGAACCCCAGTCCAAAAATAGCATTTGCGGGCAAATCCGAGTCAGGGTCTGTTTCTTAACTTAATTAGCGCATCAAACTATAATCACTGCCAAAAGTCTTGGAACACTAACGTAGGTTTTCAAAGGCAAATTCAGCCATCCCCCTCTCCCCCTAGGAACAATGTTGATATACTATAGAAAATAGAAAGGGGTTATGGAGTACGCTTTTTCTTGTGGATTGTTTGATATTCTTCTATACTTTCAACATTGTTTTGGGGGGAAAGGGGGGCGGAAGTGGTAGTATTCAAGAAAACAAATGAAAAATAGAAAAGCACAGTGCAAAGTGTTAGGTGTTCCAAGTAATTTTGGCAGTGATAGTACGTACCTGTAAAAAGTCACTTTATCGCTATCTTAAGTAGGATTGTCGTATAAACCTTTAGAGGACTGGGTCTAAGTACCGTAGTCTAAAAATAAATTTTGGGAGCAAATTGTGTTGGGGTCTGTATCTTATCTTTTTAGCGAATTAAATCACGTATCTTCATCAAAGTTTAGTTCTTTATTCTAATTTTAAGTGGTGTTAAAACGGATTGTTCATAAATGGACTGGATCCGAGAACCCCAGTCTAAAAGAAGCCTTCAGGGGCAAATTTGAGTTGGGGTCTGACCCTTATCGTTTTCAGCACATTAAACTACGTATCTCTACCAAAATTTAGCTCTGTACCATAATTTGCAGTTGAGTTATGTTGAATGCTCCTTAAAGGGATTGGGTCCGAGTACCCCATTTTAAAAATAGCATTCAGGGGCAAATTTGAGTTGGGGTCTGACCCTTATCGTTTTCAGCAAACAAAACTACGTATCTCTACCACATTTTACCTCTACATCTTAATTTCGAGCTGAGTTATGATGAATGCTCCTCAAATGGACTGGATCCGAGTACCCCAGTCTAATAATAGCATTCAGGGGCAAATTTGAGTTGGGGTCTGACCCTTATCGTTTTCAGCACACTAAACTACGTATCTCTACCAAAATTTAGCTCTACATCTTAATTTGGAGCTGAGTTATGATGAATGCTCCTCAAATGGACTGGGTTCGAGTACCCCAGTCTAAAAATAGCATTCAGGGGCAAATTTAAGTTGGGGTCTGACCCATTTCGTTTTCAGCACACTAAACTACGTATCTCTGCCACATTTTAGCTCTGTGTCTTTATTTGCAGTTTAGTAATGATGAATGCTCTTTAAATTATATGTGTTGGTTATACTACATAATTAATAAACATTTATATATCAATTGAGAAATTTCACTTTACTAACGGAAATGCAATTTATGAGGAATATTGATGTTTTAAGGAATCTAGGTATCAAGTAACTTTTGGCTTTCACAGCCTAGCTCACAAATCTGGAGCTAATATCTACATTTCAGGCAAAATTGCATTAAAAATAAACCGAAATGGGCATTTGGCAGTTAATAATCGATAATGGAGGTGGGATGGTCCATACTGTAAATGGGATGTTGTGCAAAAAATAAATTATATTTGTTTTAGTGTTAACATAAAGTCTCAGTATGTCAACTCTGCTCAACATTAATGATCTTTTAAAGATTTTTGGCTTGATATAGCATTGCCAGTTCTTCTCATTCAAACGAGCCCTTGAAAAAAGGGTGATACTTTGTAGGATAAGGATTGTTTTAGAAAGAAAGGTCTTTCGGCTTCCTTAGGATTTGATCTGTAAAACTAGGGTGAGGTGTATGTTTCGTGGCGTTCTCATTCCTCTTGTTTATTTGGGGTATTTTAGACTTTGGCACTAAATGGGTCTCACCTTGCTTGGTGAAGCCTCAATACAAGTATGCTGTTTATTTTGTTACGTGACGGCTCAATGAGAGTTAGATGAATCGCCATTATTTATGCGTTCGGATAAATAATACTTACAGTTCCTTCCTAGAGGTTATTTCTGGTGTACCCCAAGGATCTGTGCTGGGCCCAATCCTGTTTAACTTTAATAAAAAAGATTTGTTTCTTTTCATAGAACAGGCAACTCTCTATAACTATGCTGACGACAATACTCTTGCTTATTTCTCTAAAAGTATGCCCGATCTTATCAATATTTTGGAAAAAGAATCTGGAGTTGCTCTAGCTTGGCTAGAACAAAATGAAATGATTGCTAATCCTGACAAATTCCATGCTTTACTGCTTAGAAAAAACCAAACAAATACTAGTGGAGAACAAATTAACATTGACGGTAAAATAATAAAATCTGAGGAGACTGTGAAACTTTTAGAAGTCACTTTGGATTATAGACTTGATTTCGACCCACATGTTTCGAATCTTTGCAAAAAGGCTGCAACGCAATTAAATGTTCTCAAAAGATTAAAGACATTCATTGGCTTTCAGGAGAAGAAGATCCTTGTTCAGAGTTTCGTATATTCTAATTTTGACTATTGTCCTTTGGTTTGGTATTTCTCATCTTCCAAATCATTCCAGAAAATAGAAAAATTTCAAGAACGTGCTCTAAGATTTCTTTATAATGATCATACGAGTTCGTATAATGATTTGCTTTCGAGATCGAGTAAATGCACGATGCATGTTGCCCGCCAAAGACTCCTTTGCATTGAAATATTTTAAACACTGAATCATTTGAATCCACCATTTATGCAGAGCATTTTTGAATTACGTTCTTCAATTTATTCTTCAAGAAATCCAAATAATTTAGCACATTTTAGGCCTAATCAAACAACTTTCGGGTCCAAGAGTCTCAAGTCTATTGGGCCACAGATTTGGAATGGCCTACCGAATGAACTAAAATCGGCAGAAAATCTGAAAAGTTTTAATGTTTTAACAAAAAAATGGGACGGTCCCAACTGCAAATGTAGTGCTTGTGCTTGCCTACCAACTTAATTGTATTATTTAGAAAATATTAATTTCATTTATTTGTTCTGTATATTCGATTTTGATTAGTTAACTTGTATATATTTAAATGATGTATATATTATTAGCTATATGTTAAAATTATAGAATTAAAATAAGATTACACACACACACACACACACACGCCAGGTATGCATTTCTCTACTGATTAGCCAGGTATGTTTTTGGGCTATTTTAGAAGATTATTTGGTGTCAGATTGAAAGTTTGAGTATGTTTTAATTGTTTTCAAACCTATTTTCATATTTTCAAACCTACCTATTTTCAAAGCCATTTTTAATGTAAGTGCCAAGATAAAACTTTTATTAGATATTATATATGATTGAAATCATAGATGTATCTAGATATATGCTACGCAGAGCAATTCATTGATGATTTGTAGGATTCGAAATATGAACCAACGTGAGAAATGGTGACAAATAAAATAAATAAATTCAAACAAATATTGATCAAGTTAGACAATGCACAATAAACGCAAACGGTGTAACATAAAGAATGCTAATAAGATTCAAATTCAAGCAAATCAAGTAAAGAGACGAAAGTGTTGAGACAATTTATTAAGTGTTCATATATTTTAACATCATTTAACATATTTTAAGCGGTGTATAATGTGAAGGAAATGTGCATATGCAGTGCAGTTTTCGCAGTGATACTTAAATTGTATTGGGTAAAAGACATGTATCAAAGTAGTGTTAAATTGACGCATATTCAGCGTCCTCCTCGGCAAAGCAGCTATTGAAGTTGCACTGTGGGTGATGACTATGGGGGTATGAGCGACATCGTCTGTTGAGGCAGCGCCTATGACGTCCACCTGTTCTGTATCCAAGACATCTCAACCTCACGATGTCATCAGTGTTTAAGGTGTTAATGCCTTGTCGCAAAAGCATCTTGTACCGGCCCTCGACTGCCTCAATCTGAGCCTCGCTTAGGTGCATATTGTAAATTGTGTATGCACCAATAACCACATTCTTTCCATAATTCTTTTTGATCGTTTTAACTGTTTTATCAATCCCACCATATGTTGGATCGTTGAACATCATTTGATCAATGCTCACAAATGTTGCATTTATTGCTTTCTCCACAGTTCCGGACTTGTAGAAGAAGTCAACGAACCGGTTGTCGGTGGCAGGAATATCTGCTAAACAGGTCTGCAAGCCGGGCAGTTGCTGCAAACTAGCTTTCAATGCGGCGTATACTTGCGGTGGTTGATGCCAGTATACCGGAGTATACGAGTTTCCAATGACCAATCTATTATCAATCTGTTATGAAACGGAGATAATTTAGTAGGGTTTGAGTTTTTATAGGCACTGTTACAATGTCTAGCTCTAGATCCCTTATTACCCAGAAATTTTGCATTAAAAGAATGCTCTCTTTTGCCACCATTTCGTGGTACTTCTTTCTGTTAGTACTATTCCCAAAAGATAAATGTTAAAATACACTGACACTATACCCAATACATTCTTATTAACATTCAGTTGGATTATATTGACCTTGATTGAATGAAATATAATACAATGCAAATTGCATTGCCCCCTTGAACAAAGGTTCCCCCGCCCCCACCTTCCTTAATCCATTTCTCTTGGTGCAGCAATTACTCTTTAAGGATATTCTAAATGTACCAAAACAACAATAAAGAACGTGCAATCTAAAGTATTTTGACACGAGTTATTTTCTGAAAGTGAATGTAAACAGAAAAATCAGAATTACCGGAGAAGAGATGCAGAAATAAAATGGCCAAGCTCCAGCTACATGAGCACTATCTGCTGTTTAGGACAGCACGGTCCAAAGTTACTGCACTGAATTTCACGCTTAATGAACCAGAGGATGAATTGAGAACAGTCTTTCTCTGTACACCGAACAAACTCAAATAATTTTCATTTGAATGATAAATCAAATCAAATCAAAACAATCTAACTATAGATTTAAGCTTGTAATGAATGCGTCAATATAAACTTACATTTTTCACTACCAGTGATTTGGTGATGTCGTAAGAATTAATAAAAATGTGATTCTCCATTTGGAAGTGATTGACAAGATATGCAACATGTCCAGCAAGTTCTTTTGCTCTCTGCAAATCTTCTGGTGAAGTGTGAATCAATGTCTCCGGCTTCAACTGCAAATATTAAAAAGCAATAATCAGTCTTGGCCGATTAGAAATTAAATTTCAAAGGTAACATGTTCGTTTCCAAGAATGTATTGTTTTGCTTTCGCTAATAACTGGGACATTCGCTTAGTAAAGCCTCGGTAAAACGACTTGACATTTGTATTTGGCATGCACTGGACATTGCTCACTTTGTTCGGTGTGTGGACATCCAGAAAATGTTTGTTGTGGCAAAACGACTGGACATTGCCCAGTGAATTTTTGAACTGGGGAAGGATGAGCGCGGAAAAACTGCGACTGCGTCTGGTAGGTTCATCACAATCACAACTATTCGTAAAATCAATTAATCAATCAATCAATCAATCAACCAATCAATCAATCAATCAATCAATCAATCAATCAATCAATCAATCAATCATTCCGTATTCACTTACATAATAAATGTCCAAAAAACCGTCCGGGGCGCTTACTTGGCAGAGGGGTGTCAACATTATGAATATTCTTAAGAATCAATTAGAACTAAAATTGGAGATGTTTTTACCAAGAAGTAAGTGTCAAGACAGGAATAAAAAGCAAAACTAAATATATCGTTGAAACATCTCAAATATGGTCATTAGTATATCAAACTTATATAAAATTTTGAAGCTTACTTCAATGAAAACCAGCAAGTCTGTATTTCTTGCCCATGCCAAGACTTCTTGTAGGAAAGGAATTTTTCTTGGCTTGTCGTAAGTGTAGGTCCGAGCGCCTGCATTTCAAAACATAGACAATTATCATTGTACTGTTGATAGACTTTTTTGGGGAGGGGAGGGGAGGGAGTGGAGGGAAGGGTAGGGAGGGTAGGGGAGCGGTAGGGTAGGGAGGGAGGGGAGGGGAGGGGAAGGGAGGGGAGGGTAGTGAGAGGGGTGCAAACATTTTGTGCAAGAGTAGGCTGATTATTGCACAATCTAGGATGAATGTTTTTTTCTTTTTTTCTTTATTTTAATTTCAAACACCATCGCATAATATACTTCATAGATAGCCAATGTTGCATATGTATTCCTTGCAATGGTCACAAGTACAACCATGCGATTTGATCTTATCATTATGGTCCATGTTTACCTAGAGTATCACATTATACAGCCTTAGACTGACAATTTGATGACGTCATAAAACCATATTTTAGGAATTTTTTAAATTTTGCAAACATATTTTGCATGCCTGGAAGATTACTTTGAACTACCACTAAACAGAGAAAGTCAGATGGGTCTGTTCCAGATAAGACCATATAAGTAAAGGTTTTTGCCCCCAATCAAACCACTGCTACTTGGCCCTGGTACTTAAATGTATCAACCAGGCCAAAACATTAGTAATCCATTAGCAAGAATTGGGTCAACATTTAAAAGTTGAAAAAATATATTGTAATGACGTCATTGTTTTGACACTACGATACGACAGATAAAGAACACCAAACTGAATTTTTCTGTATCGAAATACTTACCATATGCAATTGTTGTTTTGTACCGCAGCTGTTGGATTTCAGCAGCGTTCATATCTTGAATATTTCGGTTAACCCCAGTAAGTCTCTGTAAAAGGAATTCAATTGTGATGAAACACCGCCTAAGAGCAAGAAGCTAGTCTGCGGGCAGACTCTACTGTTTTCAATTCGGTTTCCCTGTTTGCTTTTTGCTACCGTTCCCTTTTTCGGAGTTTGGCTCCCAGTCCCAGTAGAGGCTGCGAAGCAGAGGCAAAAACCTTGGGTCGGGCTCTCAAGATTCGGGGGATCGTCGTTGATTGGCAACACGCACATGATTGTTTTCCCCAAGGTAGCGTGAATATGTCTCTCAAACAGCAAAACAAAAATAGCGGCAAGTATTGAAATGAATTTATCATTCAAATCAACAACAGAATGAAGCCAAACAGTTAATTTTTAATTCAACTCAATAGCAAGGTAGAAACAATTTATCAACAATGTCAATCTAGAAAATGCTCTTATTACAGTGGAACACAAAATACAATTATTCGAAATTTTTTTAGGTATAGTTTACAAGACGAGGTGATCAACTGGTTTCCACCCTTTTGAACCAAACCAATTTTGCAGAATCAACGGTGAACGCCCTTAGGGGGTAGCCTGTGGTATTCCCCAAAGTTCCTGCTTTGCCCCTTTTTCTTCATCATATACCTAAACCACTTTGAACAATGTTTGAAGTTTTCATCGGAGAACATGTATACTGAGGATACGCACACGCAGTATTCTCTGAACTAGTTAAGGTGTAGCAGGAAAAATTGGCTTGCACAAGTTAATTCATATCAAACTGAACTGAAATGTTTCAATATAAATACCTTAACATTATCATCATGAAAGCAAACAACTTTCTTGTCTTTGGAGAGGAAGACGTCAACCTCGAATCCATCCGCGCCATCTTCCAGCACACTCTTAAATCCATCCAATGTGTTTTCTTGAAATTTTTTCGGATTTCCACGATGGCCAAACACTATAGGCTTGCATTTTTTGTGATAAATATGACTTTTTGGAATGGAAACAACATCTTTGTCGAAACATTTGTCGACTGGAAATTCTTGTGCATTAGCTAAAAAAGAGAAACTAGCACTTTTATGAAATTCTATTTTTGGAGTAGTTCCACCACGGCAATAAGCTTGCAGTTAGAGGTAACACGTTAAGACCGTCCAGCTCTTCACGCCAAACCGCGAGTCTATCGATCCCAACACTAATACAATAGACTAATAAACAGTAAATATATTGAAATCCGGTACCAACAACAGGATCTAGATACATTTAAAGATGATTTTTCTACCCTATGCAGTACTTGCTGGTGATTCGCCAGTGTCCGCCATAACATAGTGACCGGTGTCAGACTGGAAAATCGTAAAAGTAACCGCCTTTCGAATGTAAAAACAATAATTTATATATTTTTTAATAATTCTACAGTTATCTGCTTTTAACAATATATTCAGGTTAGACAGTATAAAGCTTTATTAACAGGTTGGTGGGGTGGGGGGAGCTTGTTAAATGCTAGAGATTCAATGAAAGTGTAAGAAAATGAAATGTTTAGCAAAGCAAAGTAAAAGTAATAGTGTGTGGATGTCCGTGGTGCTTCTTCAGACATCAGCTGGATACTTTTTAGACAACAAAAAGTATGTCAAATCTTGAAAAAATGACTTTTTGAGATCTAAACTCCAAAGAATTGAAATTATTACTAGTGAGGGAAAAAGCCAGAACAATCGTGCATTTAATGAAAAAAACATGAAAGTTGGCATACCTATAGATTTTGACATGCTGAGAACAATGAGATCGGGACCCCAACTGTAAAATACCCCCAAAGTGCTATTTTTAGCCGATGGCAATCGGACCCAGTCCTCTGCAACAAATTCTACCAATTTTTCATCATTCTTCCATATCAAAAGCATAAAAAGTTGTAGAAGTGTATAATCAGGCATGTAAACAAAATAATATGGATATCTAAAAATTGAAATTCTATTTTTAGATGGGGCTCTTGGTCCCAGACCTCCAAGAAAGGTGCTGATTATTTTCCTGTTGTACTCGGCAGCAAAATACGAAAATTACTAATATTATAGAGATAAAGATCCTCATAACGATGAAAGCAATCACATCTTTTAAATTGCCCCACAACCTATTTTTAGAAAGGGGTCCTTGGGTCCATTATAGTGTGTTATAAACAGTATCTAAATCAAGTTGCTTGCTATTTATTTCATTTTTAGCGAAGTTCTAGAGATTAGCGTGTTAGAGGTCTGGGAATGAGCACACGGCCTAAAAATAGCATCTGGGGGCATTTTGAAGATGCTTATCGATCAGAATCATTTTAGCGTGCTATAATTAGTATCTAAATCAAGTTACTAGATACTAATACTGTAGAGATAATCGTGTTAGAGTTCTGGGAACGAGTACATGGCTAAAAATGGTATTTGGGGGAATTTTGAAGATGCTTATCGATCCGAATCATTTTAGCGTGCTATAATTAGTATCTAAATCAAGTTGCTTGCTATTGATTTTATTTTTAGCGGAGCTGTAGAATTAAATGAGCTAGACTTCTGGGAACGAGTACATGAGCTGAAACTAGCATTTGGGGGCAATTTCTTGATGGATGTGAATCTAAATCCATTACCGAGTTATGATTAGTATTTATACAAACTTTCATGTCATTGATTTCATTTTCAACAAAGTTAAAGAGACAATAAATTCAGGGATCTTGGAAAAATGAATCATTCTAAAAATAGCTCTTAAGAGCATTCCTCAGACTGGGTCCCGATCCCATCTTTTTCAGCATGTCGAATTGTATGTTTCTACAATTTTTTATGCTTTTATCACAATTTGCGCATTTATTCTGCTTATCCTTTACACTATGTAGCTGTAGCACAAGACATGACCGTCGAAAACCGCTTCGAGTTCGAAAAGGAAAGCCAAGCAGCAGTGCACGTAGATTTATTAGCTATTCTCTCCTCTAACTTAAAATCCAATAAATCCTTTGTGGAAAGCGAAACGAATTTGAAAAGCCTCGGTCGAATTTGAACGGTTGCAGGAGGAAGAAGTTTTGAAATCTTTTGTAGAGAGCAAGAGAAAAGAGAGAGAGAGAACCTTTAGAAACGCGGGACAAAGAGCACGGAGAGCTTAAATCGAAATTTTCGAACCCGGGAGAAAAACCGTAAATATCGAAGCAACGGAAGCAATGAGAAGCATTTGAAAAGCAATTTTAAGCTTGTCTATAGAGAGGAATGCGTGGCGTGCAGTGCGATCAAACTTTTTCAATTATTAATTGTGGTTTACTTCAATTTTTGTTGGTAATCTAACTACCTCTCAAGCGGTAATGGCAGTAGTCTGCACCTGCCACTGACGAGTCCTCAAAGTACTTTGTAGCGAAATGATTCTGAAATTATGGTGCAGACACCCTGCATTTTTCGATTTTACTAGAAAAATATAAATATTTTTGCACCCAGCAAATTTTCCAACCTGGTTAGAAAACCAATCGTCAACCTCTAGGTCAGGACAATTTATCAAGTTGGAAATGCTCCACGATGCATTTTACAACGCCTTCGCAAAGAGGATAACACGATCTATTTAATACGTGCGTTGAAAAGCAGGATTGTGTCGATTGGATGCACTTTTGCTACAGCCCTCTTACAGTTACCGCGGAGCGTTGAGAAAAGTGGAGGCTCTAAAAAGGTGGGGGATGGGGGCTAAAACCGAACAAGAAATAACTTGTCTGGTGATTCATTGGTAGAGCTTTGCATTTGTGGCAAAAAGTTTGGGGTCTATAGCCCCCAGTCCCCTCCTCGCATTGTCTGTCTGAAGCACGAAATTGATTGAACAGTTTCGGAAATTTTTCCACTTTGTTTCCTTACAAAAATATAGCTCTTGCAATGCTCCTTTGAAAACTAACGCGAAATAATTGAAAATCTTTTGGCATAAATATATCTTCTACTTGCAATGCTGATACTAAGATTGCATTATTGCTTACCTTGCCAGATAAGAAGAAGCGCAACAGCGACGAAATGCATTTTGGCAGTCTTTTGCTTGCCTTGGCAACCTCACACCAGGTTACTGCTGATCAACTGACTCAGAGAATAACTTTGGTGTGTTTGATAAATATGTATATACAGGAAGGAGTCTGGGGCCAATTTCAGTCTATCGTATCCCTGTGAGTCAGTTTCAAAAGGCTTTCAAAACCCAAAAAGGAATATCACCGTCAAACGGCAATCCTGGAAACAAGCTGCATCTAGGGCAGTAAGAATTTCTTAATAATCTCTTGGGGAATAGGTTTCGGCTTCCGAAAAAAACTTTTGATTGTTATATACAGTTTATTGCTATTTGGTAAAATCTATTTCGTGTTATTAACATAATGAACTGGGCTGATTAGGGTGTGACCCTTAAGTGCGTTGATATAGGAGTTAGATGGCAAATAAATGTCATTTTAAGGTATTGTGTTCAACTATATAAGGTTTTTGTAATCGGGCATAATGCTACGGACCCTTGGCCTATAGGGAGTTTGGCCGATAGGGAATTTTCTCGATAGTTCCCTTGGCATATAGGGCCCCTGGTCGATAAGGCCCCTAGTCAATAAGGCCCCCTAAGTGGCCCCTGGTCGATAAGGCCCTTGATCGATAAGGCCCTTGGTCAATTTCCCCTAAGTGGGGGCAAAGAAGGGGCAGGGGGAGTGGTGTGAACTCGCTAATGTCTTCTCTTGTGCCATCACAAGAAAAGTGCCCCCCTTCAAAAAGTGTATCAGAGAGTCTTGATTGCAGTCAAAAAATAATCCTCTCCCCACTCTTGTTGTCAGATTATTGATCAAAAATCCGTGAAGCGACCTTTATGTATGGATGGCTCAATGGGTGCGAGAATGGCTCAGTGGTTAGGGTCACTGACTACAGTGGCGGATTTGAGGGGGGGGCAACTAGGGGCAGTTTCCCCTCCCTCACCGAGTTGAAGTAAGTCTGGCGCGCCTTTTTTGTAAATTGTGCGCCCTTTTCAAAATTTATAGGTTAATTTGCTTCAAGGATTACCTCAAAGTATACAACAATTACTGTGAAGATTTCCTTGTAAAGTGAATAAGGAGCCTTCTGTCAGTAGTTAGGGTCTGAAATTGTTGTATACAGCGTACACTCGTCAACATTTTTAGCGCCCGCACTACCAACTGCCCCTCCTTCAAATTTGCTCTGGATCCGCCCCTGGCTGACTACAGACCCAAGGGCCCGTGGTTCGAGTCCCTGACATGACCAAACTTTCACCCAGAGTGGGGAGAGTCGTCAGTTCTCTGTAATTCCAGGCATAGGAATCACGAGGTGTGGTCATATCGAGAGGAAGGACCAGGACACTTCTCGATAAGCATAGCTCCCCTGTGTCCTAAAACTACCTTCGGATGCTAGATAGAAACAAATAAACAAATAAAATAGAATAAATCAAATCAGGTGAATGCATATTTCAAGTGACAAAACTGGCGAAGGGCACGTTGCTGCAATCCTGGAAGCCTCGAATCAATGCAATTTGGACATTTCCAAGCTTTACTTCCAATCTTATGACTTTGCATCTTTCATTTCGAGCATTTATAAAGGGTGTCAATCGATTTTAAATGAAAAAGTTAAAGATCTACTGCCCAAGAAGGAAGATGTACCACATATCCCTTGCCACGCTCACAGAATGAACACATTTGTAGAGCTTAGCTGTAAAGCAAGCGAGTTGGTAACATCCATGTTCGACGTATTGCAAAGTCTATATGTTTTTTTCTCAAGCGGTACCAACCTTTCTGTGTTTAGCGAAATAGAAGGATCGCTGAAATTGAGAAACCTTTCGCAAACGAGGTGGGTTGCTCGATCAGAATCGATTGAAAGTGTTTGGATATCGTTGGAAGCTATCGTTAGTCTGCTCGAGCGATTTGCCGAGAAACTAGTTGACTGTAACAAAGAAACAAGCGAGCAGGCCAAAGCTTTAAAAAGAAAGTCCTTCCATTTGATTTCATCTATAGTTTGAGCTTCATGAGGTTTATAATGCGTAGATACAAAGTATTAATTGTCCAGCTTCAAGATGTTACTCTTTCTCTGGTTTCCTCCACTACAACTGCCTTGGAAAAAATACGAAATGTGGAAGATATCCAAAATCAGCTGCAGCAGCCACATCAATGGCATAGAAATTTCACATCCATCATTTTGACGAGTATGTGAGGTTCCACAGAAGAGGACTTGTGCCCAGACGGTTGGAGGAAAATCGAGATAGCGAAGCCATACTGTCATTTGACCTCTTCTATAGAAAGGAAGCCTTTTCTGTCTTGGATCAACTTATCAACGACAGCAAAGAAAACTGGAGCAAAGTTATGGAAAAAATGAGGCCATTCTCAATTTTAAAGCCACCTTGAGAAAAACCTAAGCGAAGAATTAGCCGAAGAAGTTACTATCTGGATCTGGAGCAGTACACCAATTTGACTTACGGCCTCATAAGAAAAATTCTTCAAAATTTTTTGTATAAAATTGTTGACCTCAGATTCAGATTGAGAGCAATGATTTTAGTCTAATTGTAAGTTTTCATTATCATATTGCTCACGATATTGATTTTATGACGAAACAAAGATAAAAACTTTATAAGGGATTTGACCGTGATTTGCGACTAGGGGGGTAAAGTTTCCCCCGGAACGATTTTTGCGGTCAAATCCCTTACAAGTTTTCAAACTTCATTTCTCCGTAAAATCTAAAATACAAGCTGAAACAATATGAAAAATGGTATCCCGCCTAAATTATGGCGATAAAACCAAATCTGAGCTGAAAAAAGTCGTATAATTAAGTTTGGAGAAATTTCCAAAACGAGGTCGTAAGTCGAATTGGTGTGTTGGAAGCGCAAGTCTCTTAGCAGAGCTTAGCGTTTTAAGGGAAGAGCAGAGCGGGAGCAAAGCAATCAAAGAAATGTCTGTGAAAGAAGAAGCTGGTTATTCAACAAGTAAGAATACAATTTCCCATCATGTTTTGCAGTATTTAAATTTTTATTGACCGCACCTGTCACTGTTGCCAGCAACGAAAGATCATTCAGCAAGCTCATGCTTGCTAAAACATAGCCTGCGCCACAGACCAAAAACTTCCGTGAAGTGTATGCTTCACGGAGAAGATTTTGGTCTGTGACGCAGGCTAGCTAAAACAAAGCTCCGCAGCACATTGCTTCAGGATGGCCTAGAATCGCTTATGATTATTTCTTGCGAGCATGACTATGCATGAGAATAAACTTGATGGAAGTGGTGAAACATTGGGCATAATTAAAAAGAAGACGTATTAACATTTTGTGCTAAAAGTACAAACGAAGTATAGACAAAATAAGATATTGGTATTTTTGTTAAAAATGTTGCTCGCTATTAATCTTGCTTTTTCATTGCATTCTGACAGTTCAGTAACTTCAACTCTGTAACTATATAATAACATCTTTAACGTGTGTAAGAGGACAGAATTTCGTTAAGGAAACTTTTGCTTGTTTGCTGTTTGAATTTCATTTGCGTGCTTTACTTTTGTTCGCACCTTGAACAATTTCTATGTAACATCCTGTCTTGTGATCAGCTCCTTTGTTCTGTTTTGTTCTGTAACTGTCCTAATTATCTTAATTGCTGTTGAGTAAAATATTTGTTGGCTTTTGTGAGTAATTCAGTCGTTTAATTTAGTCGTTAAGGTTTAGACGTGATTTCAGATGTTCGGATAGCCGTTGTTATTTCGAGAAGTTTAAAGCATACCAGTTTTGCCGAAGTGACCCGTTTAGTCGTTGTTGAATGAGATGAAACCATAAGAACCGTCGAGCCAAGAAATCAGAACACGCTTATTGAATTTTGTACTTTCTTTTACTGCCGAATCTGCGAACACAAGCCTGTAAAACCCTAGTAAACTTAAGGTTTTACACGTGTAATTTTTTTATAATTCAAAAAATATGTTTTACTCGGCAACCAAAGCATTAACACACCCAAAGAAAAATTTTTAGCGACCCCTTGACTCCTGTGACGATCGCACGCTAGGAAGGGGGGAGCCTCAACCCCTCATTTGTAAGGCCCCCCCCCCCTTCGTAGCGATAGTCACAGGATTGGAATGCAAGCAGTTCTTTATCACGTGACCTCTCCTCATTTTGGAATCGAGGTTAATGGCACTAAGGCCTTCCATCTTAATATTCTAATCTTAATATTCTACCGTAGGGCCAATGGCTGCCGCCTAGGGGGCGTCGTAGGGGGCTAGTAAATCTATAAATGATGCTACAACTTGAATTCACTTTAAAGGCATTGAGTCATGGTAAAAAGGAAGCGTATACCCAAATTGCAAAATTCCTTTCGCTGATCACATGAAAACAAACTTATCACATGGAAACAGACAAACCCCCCACGGAGAACCAATATTTACCATGACTCAATGCCTTTAATTTTAAAACTTTGTTTAGATTGCAAAAATTGGAATTTCTAAGCATTAATATACCAAAAACAAAACTCCAGGTGTTTACCTTAATAGCGAGGAACAGTTGAAAGAATAACGGCTACTAAACCAGTGGCGGAAATTGCGGGGGTGTGGTGGGGGGCAACCGCCCCCTAGCTTTTGCTAAATTGCGGTTTTGTCGGTAAAATTAAGTCATTTCTTGGCAAGTTTGCTTGCTTTGCTGGGCATTGCCCCCCACCCCTACTTGAAAAATGAATTTCCGCTACTGTACTAAACAGCAAAAGACAAGGCCTGAGTCATAAAAATGCAAACAATTAAATGTTATCTTTCCGTTTTGGCAATATAAAAACAGTATTGCCAGAGAGCAGTAAATAATTGCCACCCAAGACATTTTGATGGCGAAATGATTAACATCATGAACGAAGTAGTCCACCGAGAAAGCCGAGACACGAGGTGACAAAAACTTTTATACGAAAGAATTCTGAACGCTCCAATTCGTACCAATATCAGATGAAATTGCCAAAACACAAAAACATGATCTAAAATAGCTCGAAACATACCTTTTTGACTCGTTCTGATAGCTAACTCTCACTGAGACGTCACGTAACAAAATAAACAGCATACTTGTATTGTGGCTTCACCAAGCAAGGGGAGACCCACGCTATGCCAAAACCTCAAATACCCCTAGATTAACCAAGGGAATGAAACGCCACGAAGCAAATCCTCAGGAGGCCGAAAGATTCCCCGCATTGCCCATAAACTAATAGAACAGATACAAGATAAACGCGAGGAAGCGTAGCACAAGAGACCATAACGAATAAGAAATAATAACAATCCCAAGCGAATTAGTTAAAGCTCAAAGCCCCTTGTGAAATTAACTGCACGTTAAATAAGACTGGAACAAACATCAACGATGGAAAGTCAAAGGATAAAGATAGGAACCACGGCAATTCTCGCAACGTAATATCGTTCCTATAAGTAAAATAAGAAGACAAGAAAGTTAAAAAATTGAAATAAGAAGGCTTTTAATTTGCTGATGAGTTGTGTCTAACGCATATGCGCTTCGTGCAACCCACAGCTAGGCCCTGCTCCTCCGCCATTACACTGAACTTCAAGAAAAGCACCCGTGTCTCGAACGGATGCCCATTCCCCTGCACCTGTGTTTCAAGCGGCGGTGCTCCAACGAAAGCAACTTAGACCAAGTCATGTTAAATTTCTACTTTCCCATGGTGTTCTAAATGCCATAGTTGGTTTCTTATGAAAGAGGGACTAGATTGTTATTAATATAACATAATTTATCATCGGGAATCATTTATCATGATAGTGAAGGGTAAGAGTATGAGGTGACCCAGTGCAAGGCCATCTGCCACCTGTACATCACAGAGAAAGTTAGAGAACACATTATTCGGAGGTTCGTACCAAGAACATAAAAACATGGATATATGATTTACCAGCAACATTATCATGCCTGGAAGGTAGTTTGCAGTGTGCTCAATGATATTGAAGATATCTGATTTCTAAATGATATCTATGGTATCTAAATATACCACGCGGGACATGGAGCGTTCACGTTAGGAACAGGTAACTGATATGGATCTGGAGAATAATATGCTCCCGGGCAATGCCCTTGAGCACTAAAGAGCTTGTAGTAAAAATAATGAAAAGAAAGCTGTGATCAGGTTCTGGATCCGGGGCTTACTTAATACAGGGGCAGCGGACAATGTTGTTAGGAACGCAAATCCCGCTGCTTTGGTATTAAAATCTCAGATTTAATAGCAAGAGACCAGCAGATAGGTGCTCATCTCGAGGAGAACGAAGTAGCTTGATACGAAACAAAACAAATCGTATCGCGTCTGCTTGTATAGATGTACAAGACAGGTTGGCGATCCAAACTAGTCTGCCGCTCCTAACTCAATCTGCCGTACCAAATTGATTCAAACGTCGCGCCCCTCATGTACTTAATTCTCGAGTTAGGTTCGGCACATGAGAAGCGCGACGTTTGAACCAGGCCTTAGCGAACTACCAGTGCAAGATCGTTTAACAAATGAACTTTAAACGCATCTATAGAGCTTAAACAAATCTCGCCTGGAAGAACGGCAAATTGATTTTTGAAAGGCTTCTTGTTATTAATATATTTTTAATTGTAAATTGTTATATAGATAAGAAAAGAATTACTTTCGCAAAAGGCGACCCACCAACCTTCATTAGGTCAAAGGTAAGACGAACCTTCAACAGTTAGATTGATTACATTTGAATCTTTTTCAACCTCTTTGAAGGCAGTCTCCCTCTATTAATGGGAATTAACCGCATAATACGAGTTAATAACCGCGGGAAAGTGCGCAGATTCCCTTTTTCTAGAATCGGGTGGTCCACACGTATATCCTTAGTAAGCTGTAAATGCCAATTTACATTAGCTATCTGCGAATTACCTTATGTTGTTTCCTACAAGGCCTTGCCCTAGCATATTTGTTTAAGTACAGTTATGCAGCTCGAGTCAAGCCATATTTTGCAGCATGAGTCACGCCATTTTGAGTTCATTCTTTCCCCTTCCAGCCCGGTTCCTCCTGTTTGCGTCTACTTTCTGCTATATACCTTTAAATACTTCTACCCGCCTTTTCTTGCCTCTCTTCTTCTCACATAGTCATTTGATTGTGTGACAGGTGTATCAGTCTGATTTGCTGGGGTAAAAATCTAAGTCAGTTTTTCCCCCCTGGAACCAAACACCGACCATAGGGGTCCCAGCGATGGAATAAATTGTCATTTTTACTTGAGAAAAAACCTGTCGACATGGATGAATAAAGCCTTGGCCAAACTGGGCAACATTGTTGGGCAACATTCACAAATTCATAATGTTGCTCAAATGTTGTCCAGTTTGGCCACCATGTCGGCCGACAAATTCATCAAGAAATTTGTTGCTCGAATGTTTGAACATGCTGAAACATTTTTCGGCAACATTTGTTGCTCAGCTCTATGCTGTCCAGTTTAGCCACATTGTCAGCCAACAATTCACCTTAATTTTCCATCTGAAAAACCAACTTGCACAGTGACGTATTGCAAAACAGTATGCTCTACTCGATTCAAATAAAATGGCCTGTCAAAATTTAAGCTTTCGAGTTGATTGTACCGAATGGGAAGAAAACCATGGAGTGGAAGGATAGTTTAGGAAGAATAAAAAGTCTCGTCTCAAACAAGTCCAAATGCAAGCTCTTTGAAAAAACAAATCAGCCAAATGCTACCCGCGTGCTCGACCATAGAGTGCTATGCAACAAAGGTGTTGTGGTGTCAAAATCAGCTTCCAGTAGCTGCAGCTTGCTTTCTATCTGCCATACTTACCCAAATTTTTGCTCAAATCAAATATGGCGCGGAAAACCACATATCAGATCAAATTTGACGCGCTGTTTTGACAACATCATCAAAAGATGCTGCACGACAATGTTGCCCAGTTTGGCCACCATGTTTCGGCGACAAAAAAATTAACAAAATTTGGAGCAACATTGTCGGGCAACAATGTTGCCCAGTTTGGCCAAGCCTTAAATAGTGATTCTAATCAACCGGGGACGACATTGGATGGTCCAAACAAGATTGTTTATATTAGCAATCCGCTGAGGAGACGGACGGCCTTTTTGCAAAGGATGAAAACAAACAAACAGACAACAACACTGAAAAAAATTGACCAATAACTGAGCCTTGTGGAACTGCAAATCTGACTGGCTTCTTTATCTAATCCAAGCAGATCTGTAGGCCCTGTTATCTCAGTCACGGTTGCATTTGTGCCTTTCCAGATAATCATACGCACAAACTGCTTGAATTTGATAGCTCTTGAGTGTGGAATCATAGAGATGGGTGGAACCATTGAAATCAGACACCAGGTCTAAGCTGGCGGATCAGAACAAACTGGTAGGCAGACAATCATGGACTCGCCATTCAGCTTATTCAAACTTTGTTTAAAAGGTAAGAAATACTTAAAACTGATCTTTCTCTAATGGCTGGGTGTCGTGTAACACATAGGTATAGTATCAAGCCTAGTCTAGCCTAGTCTTTTAGAAAAGTTGAATCACGCTTGGTAAAAAGTTCCAATTGCTTTAGCAAATCCAAGGCAAATATGTACCTTCTCGGCTAACGTGTAATGATTCGGTTTTTCGCAAACTCTATATAATTCACTATAAAATACTTTACAGCCAAGTCTTCCACAAGCACTGGTTGTTCTAAATTTGCCTTAATGTGGCTCCAGTGGCAGAGAATAAGGGGCGAGGGGGGGGGCGACCAACCCCAATAATTTGAAAGTAAAAGGAACAGCTTTGGTGCTAAAAGAATTGTAAAAGATAGCCAGATATAATGCAATTTTAAAGCAGAATTCTTTATCACAACATCAATATTAAATTACTAAGATGGTAGAATGGGTCTACTCTATTGCAACATCACGAATTTTAACCCTTTACGTGAGGTTGCAAGTTTCATAAAAGAAGATTATTCTGCCATTTTGTTAAAGCAACTGTTTCTTAAACAAAATCTATGGGTTCTAGAAAGTCTAAGGATTCTAGGAAGTGTGTTCTCTTAAGCTAGTGCTGAATCCCCTTTGCATTAAGGAATAGTATTATTTTTCTAAATTCTCTTGATAAAAAAAGTTTTTAGTCTAGAATAAGGCCCCATTCACACAACTCCCCTATCAAACGTTATTCATTTTCGTCTTGTCTGTACCTAACTCAGGTATGAATAGGATACATTTTAAATGCACATAAAAGGACAGAAATGGAAGCGTTTGAAGTGCTACTGTCTATTGCGATTTAAAAGTAGATACTTGTAAGAAAAGGAACAAAAACGAATTTCAGAAACATTTTGACTAGACAGAAACAATAGTACATTTCGTAGCTTGTGTGCAGACGTTAACCTCCTTCGGGAGGGTTAGAGTCTGCACGCAGGCAATAAATTTCCCAAACAAATAACTGCTTGAATCATGCTCTTCTATTAGTGGAGTTTCTTATTATTTTTAGTTATTTCGGAATATCGAACGAAGAGTTGTTTAGAAGAATAAATTTGAATCATATCATTGATGAAGCAATATCAATGGGCGTTGCCCATGTTTTCCGACAATATAAAGGGCGCAGTCACGGAAAACAGTGAAGTGTCCTCCACTGCCCGGATAAAAAAGCATGCAACAAGAAAAATTCTCAATTTTCTTCCTTTCTAATATAATTTCTACGGGATACATCCGAAACTGATAATAAATGACCCTGTTTTAGAACGACTCCATTTTCACTGTCCTCATTAAAAAGATTTGTTCTTAAATGACTCCGTTATCGAATTATTCCTTTCGAATGACTCTGTTTTCGAATGACTCTGTTTTCGATTGACCCCCTTTGAACAGCTTTTTCAAATGACAGCGGTTTTGTATCAACTGGCTCTGTTCTCGACAATATTAATGGGAACGCAAAATGAAAACAGATTCATCCAGCTTCGCTTTTGTAAGATTATGGTGGTAAGGCTTGAGGTATAACATCATGCATGAGAAAGTATATAGAGAGCTGTGTAATTTTGTTTTTGAAGATAGCATGGAAAAGCAGTGACATATAATACTTACGTCAGATACTACTATGTGACGTCTATATCAGTATCGAATAGTTAAGAATGTAACAGCAGGCAATTCATCAAACACGAGAAAGCGCTTATAGAGATGTGTAATTTTGTTTTCGAAGATAGCACAGAAAAGTGGTAATTCTATGTTGAGCTGTGACTCTATACTGAGATGTTTTTATCTGACATTCCTCAGCGTACAAGTGTCCGATGGGGGCTTATTCGAGGGGGGGGGGCTTTTACGAGGGGGGCTTATGAAATTATTGTAGACATTAAGAAGACATTATTAAAATATCTCGTTTATTTAAGTAAGAATTTCTTTATGAGAATTTAATTAATTACTACCAAAAGTATGATTTTGTTGTGGTAATTCAATAAAACGCCATAGGCAACCTCAGATGGCAAAAATCATCAAATTGAGGTGTCCAATTCGAGAATTTATGGTACAATGGGGGCTAATCCGATGGGGGGGGGGGTTATTGACAATTTGTAATTCTAGGGTGGGGGCTTATTCGAGGGGGGTTTCAAGGGGGGGGCAATTTATTGGAATGACAGGAAAGCTGAACGAAAGAAGGAAACAGGTTCATTGGACGACACCTAGAGAGGGAGATGTTTCATGATAATAAATTTAGCTACATTTTATAAATTGCAGCAAGGGGAGTAGTATAAAGACGATAATGTTGAAAGAGGATGTTAAAATGAAACAACGATAGCCAGGAAATACTGGAGCTTTCAAGTCCTCCAATGTTGTCCCACTTACAACTGTCATCTTTCCAGCGGAGTTTGGTTGTTTGAGCAACATTTAATGCTTTAAGGCTGCGCATAAATCTTGTTTAGATTGCATCAAATCGAATGATGAAAACATCATCTTTATTTCTTTCACCAGGTAGCGTCATGCTGCTATTTCTGACTCTAGCCATACCTGCTGAATCGACCGACATTCCTCTAGACTCGTGCTTCCAAAAGGTAGCCAAGGGTATCCCAAAGTGGCACATTTTTCACAAGCTGTGCAAGCCGATCATTATTGGACATAGGGGGAACCCTTCACATCGCCAGGAAAACACTATCGAGGGATTCAAGAGCGTGCAAGAATTCGGTGGACAAGGCTTTGAGCTTGATGTCGTCTTGACAAAAGACAAGAAGTTGGTTCTCTTCCATGATTCAAATGTGAAGGTAATTGGGATTTTTCTTACAAAAACTGGAATGTTGGGTTTTATGACGTTTTGGGGGAGAGAGGGGGGTTAAGGTTGGAGTCTTAGGTGGTCGAGAATGGTCTGAGGCTTACATCTAGCAAGAGTTTAATAATCGCGAATTATTCTTAAATCTACAAGTAATTGATCAAAAAAGTTAATTGGAAAAAAGGAAGAATTGCCAGTTAAATTAATCATCTTAAACAAAATACAGTTAAAAGGTTTCTTTTGTGAAAGAAAACACAACAGAAATGACTGGAAACATAGAAACATATAAGAAGTGATTTTTTCATTGAGAAGGGCTTTGCCATTGATAAAACAGCGTAAATCAGTTGTTCGCTTTCATCTGAGCAGCCGAACAAAGTGTTCTGACTTCGATGAAACAGAGTAATGAAGTGTTTTGCTACAGCGAAAGAGCGTATCATGTGTTTCGCCTTCAAAGGAATAAAACAGGCTGAAAGGGTACTTCAAAAACACATTAAACAAGTGTTTTGCTTTCAATGTTACAATAAAACAAAATGTTCTGACTTTGATGAAACAGAGTAATGAAGTGTTTTACTACAGCGAAAGAGCTTAACAAGTGTTTCGCTTTCAAAGGAATGAAACAGGCTGAAAGGGTACTTCAAAAACACATTAAACAAGTGTTTTGCTTTCAATGTTACAATAAAACAAAATGTTCTGACTTTGATGAAACAGAGTAATGAAGTGTTTTGCTACAGCGAAAGAGCTTATCATGTCTTTCGCCTTCAAAGGAATGAAACAGGCTGAAAGGGTACTTCAAAAACACATTAAACAAGTGTTTTGCTTTCAATGCTACAATAAAACAAAGTGTGCTGACTTCGATGAAACAGAGTAATGAAGTGTTTTACTACAGCGAAAGAGCTTAACAAGTGTTTCGCTTTCAAAGGAATGAAACAGGCTGAAAGGGTACTTCAAAAACACATTAAACAAGTGTTTTGCTTTCAATGCTACAATAAAACAAAGTGTGCTGACTTCGATGAAACAGAGTAATGAAGTGTTTTACTACAGCGAAAGAGCGTAACAAGTGTTTCGCTTTCAAAGGAATGAAACAGGCTGAAAGGGTACTTCAAAAACACATTAAACAAGTGTTTTGCTTTCAATGCTACAATAAAACAAAGTGTGCTGACTTCGATGAAACAGAGTAATGAAGTGTTTTACTACAGCGAAAGAGCTTAACAAGTGTTTCGCTTTCAAAGGAATGAAACAGGCTGAAAGGGTACTTCAAAAACACATTAAACAAGTGTTTTGCTTTCAATGCTACAATAAAACAAAGTGTGCTGACTTCGATGAAACAGAGTAATGAAGTGTTTTACTACAGCGAAAGAGCTTAACAAGTGTTTCGCTTTCAAAGGAATGAAACAGGCTGAAAGGGTACTTCAAAAACACATTAAACAAGTGTTTTGCTTTCAATGCTACAATAAAACAAAATGTTCTGACTTCGATGAAACAGAGTGATGAGATGTTTTACTACAGCGAAAGAGCTTAACAAGTGTTTCGCCGTTGAAAGAATGGAACAGGCTAAAAGGGTACTATCTCTTTAAAAGATATTAAACAAGTGTTTTGCTTTCAATGTTACAATAAAACAAAATGTTCTGACTTTGATGAAACAGAGTAATGAAGTGTTTTGCTACAGCGAAAGAGCGTATCATGTCTTTCGCCTTCAAAGGAATGAAACAGGCTGAAAGGGTACTTCAAAAACACATTAAACAATTGTTTTGCTTTCAATGATACAATAAAGCAAAGTATTTTTACATCGATGAAACAGAGTAAGGAGATGTTTTGCTACAGCGAAAGGAACTTTCTCTTTAAAATATACTGAACAAGAGTTTTGCTTTCAATGTTACAATAAAACAAAGTGTTCTGACTTCGATGAAGCAGAGTAATGAAGTGTTTTGCTACAGCGAAAGAGCGTATCATGTGTTTCGCCTTCAAAGGAATGAAACAGACTGAAAGGGTACTTCAAAAACACATTAAACAAGTGTTTTGCTTTCAATGCTACAATAAAACAAAGTGTGCTGACTTCGATGAAACAGAGTAATGAAGTGTTTTACTACAGCGAAAGAGCTTAACAAGTGTTTCGCTTTCAAAGGAATGAAACAGGCTGAAAGGGTACTTCAAAAACACATTAAACAAGTGTTTTGCTTTCAATGCTACAATAAAACAAAGTGTGCTGACTTCGATGAAACAGAGTAATGAAGTGTTTTACTACAGCGAAAGAGCGTAACAAGTGTTTCGCTTTCAAAGGAATGAAACAGGCTGAAAGGGTACTTCAAAAACACATTAAACAAGTGTTTTGCTTTCAATGATACAATAAAACAGAACATTTTGTCTTCGATAAAACAGCGTACTGAAGTGTTTTGCTACAGCGAAAGAGCGTATCATGTCTTTCGCCTTCAAAGGAATGAAACAGGCTGAAAGGGTACTTCAAAAACACATTAAACAAGTGTTTTGCTTTCAATGCTACAATAAAACAAAGTGTGCTGACTTCGATGAAACAGAGTAATGAATTGTTTTACTACAGCGAAAGAGCTTAACAAGTGTTTCGCTTTCAAAGGAATGAAACAGGCTGAAAGGGTACTTCAAAAACACATTAAACAAGTGTTTTGCTTTCAATGCTAGAATAAAACAAAATGTTCTGACTTCGATGAAACAGAGTGATGAGATGTTTTACTACAGCGAAAGAGCTTAACAAGTGTTTCGCCGTTGAAAGAATGGAACAGGCTAAAAGGGTACTATCTCTTTAAAAGATATTAAACAAGTGTTTTGCTTTCAATGTTACAATAAAACAAAATGTTCTGACTTTGATGAAACAGAGTAATGAAGTGTTTTGCGACAGCGAAAGAGCGTATCATGTCTTTCGCCTTCAAAGGAATGAAACAGGCTGAAAGGGTACTTCAAAAACACATTAAACAAGTGTTTTGCTTTCAATGATACAATAAAACAGAACATTTTGTCTTCGATAAAACAGCGTACTGAAGTGTTTTGCTACAGCGAAAGAGCGTATCATCTGTTTCGCCTTCAAAGGAATGAAACAGGCTGAAAGGGTACTTCAAAAACACATTAAACAATTGTTTTGCTTTCAATGATACAATAAAGCAAAGTATTCTAACATCGATGAAACAGAGTAAGGAGATGTTTTGCTACAGCGAAAGGAACTTTCTCTTTAAAATATACTGAACAAGAGTTTTGCTTTCAATGTTACAATAAAATGAAGTGTTCTGACTTCGATGAAGCAGAGTAATGAAGTGTTTTACTACAGCGAAAGAGCTTAACAAGTGTTTCGCTTTCAAAGGAATGAAACAGGCTGAAAGGGTACTTCAAAAACACATTAAACAAGTGTTTTGCTTTCAATGATACAATAAAACAGAATATTTTGTCTTCGATAAAACAGCGTACTGAAGTGTTTTACTACAGCGAAAGAGCTTAACAAGTGTTTCGCTTTCAAAGGAATGAAACAGGCTGAAAGGGTACTTCAAAAACACATTAAACAAGTGTTTTGCTTTCAATGATACAATAAAACAGAACATTTTATCTTCGATAAAACAGCGTACTGAAGTGTTTTGCTACAGCGAAAGAGCGTATCATCTGTTTCGCCTTCAAAGGAATGAAACAGGCTGAAAGGGTACTTCAAAAACACATTAAACAATTGTTTTGCTTTCAATGATGCAATAAAGCAAAGTATTCTAACATCGATGAAACAGAGTAAGGAGATGTTTTGCTACAGCGAAAGGAACTTTCTCTTTAAAATATACTGAACAAGAGTTTTGCTTTCAATGTTACAATAAAACAAAGTGTTCTGACTTCGATGAAGCAGAGTAATGAAGTGTTTTACTACAGCGAAAGAGCTTAACAAGTGTTTCGCTTTCAAAGGAATGAAACAGGCTGAAAGGGTACTTCAAAAACACATTAAACAAGTGTTTTGCTTTCAATGATACAATAAAACAGAACATTTTGTCTTCGATAAAACAGCGTACTGAAGTGTTTTACTACAGCGAAAGAGCTTAACAAGTGTTTCCCTTTCAAAGGAATGAAACAGGCTGAAAGGGTACTTCAAAAACACATTAAACAAGTGTTTTGCTTTCAATGATACAATAAAACAGAACATTTTGTCTTTGATAAAACAGCGTACTGAAGTGTTTTGCTACAGCGAAAGAGCGTATCATCTGTTTCGCCTTCAAAGGAATGAAACAGGCTGAAAGGGTACTTCAAAAACACATTAAACAAGTGTTTTGCTTTCAATGATACAACAGCGTAATCAAGTGTTTTGCTACAACAATTGAGCGTAACAAAAGTGTTTCGCCTTCGAAGGAATAAAAAGGTACTTTTGTCTTTGATCAAATACAAGTGTTTTCTTTCAACAAAAGAGAGGACCAAAGTGTTTTGTCTTGGAGCGAATGATACTGACAAACAAGTAAACTTTCTATGACGAAACACTGTACACAAGTGATTTGATTTTAAAGAAAGAACCCAAAAAGAGTTTTGATGATTTGAATGGAATGAAACAGATTAAAAAAGTTCTTTTGCCTTTGATCGAACATCTCAAAAAGGCGATTTGCTTAACAAAATGCTTAAGTATTTTGCAATCTATTTCATATCCTTTCTTTCATAGAAAGTCACAGGGGTAGACCGCAAGATTCAAGACATGACGTCAGAAGAGATCAAAGAACTTAGATACACGACGTCAATTGAATATGGTATGTCCATTCTATTTACAAAGAATATTCCGCTAGTCTCCCATCTGTCTGTTCACATTCTATGTCTCATATCGTCGATCAACTTCCTATCTGCCGCATGATATTAATAAAGTTTTCCTCCTCCATTCGCTCCATCTACAAGTCCCTATTCTCTCCTCCGGCCTCACTGCCTTTCCTTTCTCTAACGTCAGCGTATTTTGGTCTAACAGATTTTGGTCTAACAGTTTTTTTGTCCTCAGTCAATGCAACACCAGAATCGTGTTCAAAAGAGCTCTAGAAGTTTGCTTGACCTATATGCCTTGATGCCTTTTATAACTACACTTTTGGTATATAGAAAGGGACGGTTAAACCTTTCATAAGGGATTCGGCTGAAAGTGTTTCCAGGTAAAAAATCTACCCAATTTGACTATTTGGAAAATAAAACTACTTGTTTCCAAATGATAATAAAATGAAAGTGCTAAAATATGAAATTAGACTTTGAGCGTCAAATCCCAATATAGGCCCAATTTTTTCATTGAAATTTTCGAAAAACGGTCTACAGGAGACAACTAAAGGGAGAGGTGAACTGAAGAAATTTTGACTTCAAAACAGTCGTTCAATTTGAAGAGCAATATAACATCAGGGATGTCACATAAATGACACATTCCGTTTCGTATAATGTTACTTAATATTCTAAATATTCTAAAGGTAATATTCTAAAACTGCGAATTCATGTCTTTTGTATTTCAGGTTCAAAGACCTACACATTTAGAAGGCGTTTGAAGCTTACTTTTCTAGAAAGAGTCTTAAAATGGATGAAAAACAAAGATCTTCTTGTATTAATCGAGGTAAAACCCTAAAGTAGTAGCTCGTAGCCAAATCACGTTTCTAGGTCCTCCTCCTCAGCTATACTGACAGTGAACGCAACATTTCCCCAGTCTGTTGCTTGTAGATAAGAAGGCTGAATACCCATATGGTGACAGGTAAAACCATCTGCATACAAAAAGTGGTGTTTCTGGACTAGATTAAACAAAAAAGGAACCACCAGGGAGCAATTAGAGTCCCTTAGTGTCTATTGTTCTGATATGCATCTAATGTCCTGTTCACACTGCAAAAACTAACCCGGGTTCGCCTCAGGTTAAACTAACCCAGGTTAGTTTTTGTGTAGTGTGGACGCAACTAACTCAGGTTCGACCTGGATTAATCTAACCCATCTCTGGAGATGGTTTCGCTCCTGGTCGAACCTGGGTTAGTTTCTCCAGTGTCGTCTGAACGCAAACCAGGATCGAGTCTGGTTCAGTTTTACTCATGCACATGCGCATTACAAAACGCGCCATTTGCGACTGATGTTGTGATTTTTATTGCTGTGGTGTTGCTGGTCCAGAATATCCGAAAAAGATAACTTTCAATTCCAAATACGTTTCATTCCTTTCAGATGAAACCTCTATTCCAAACACTTTATTCCTTTCAGACGAAACCTGATTTGATCGTGCTGGACGGAAATGCACAGAAGAACAGCAAAGAAACAGGAATTGCAGTTGCTAAAATGGTGAGGAGCTTGGGAATGGAAGACCAAGTGATCATCAACGGCTTTGATTACTATGCTGTCCTGTCAGCGAAACTGGTAAACACAATTTTCGATCACTCTCTGCGCTTAATAAATAAGAATCCATGGTTGAAGTTAGAATTGCAGCATTAACTCGAATTAATGCCCTCGGCTTCTAATTGTTTTGACCGGCGTTTATTCAACTTTTTGGCCAACATACTACACAAATCAAATTTGATGGAGGTTACAAAAAAAACATATTTTTGACATTCAAATTTTTCAAGACAAAATAAGTGATAAATAAACTAAGAAAACAAAAGTCTTTATCTTGATCGTATTCAAAGACAATTGTTCCGATATCACAAGGGCATGGAACTCTTTCATGAAGGAGATAGCAGATATAATCGGAGTGCAACGGCCGTTTAACGGAAAGTGGATGACAGGAAAGTAAAAACTGGACCTTTACCAACAGAAATCTCATCGACAACATGAAATTTTATCGCCAAGGTAATATAGAAAAGAGTATTGACAATATCAACCATTATATTACGTTTGTGAGGGCAAGAAAACTTACTGAAGAGGATGAAAGAGCTTCTGGCCGCTCGCTGGATAGAAACTCGAGATTATAAAGTAAAACATTTTTATTGCTGTTATAAATAGCAATAAAAATGAAATAGTGGTTGAATTATTTACCTGAAATAAAATTTACGTGAAATAGGAGTTGAATTATTTTTTTTCCTAATTGAAATTTTTCTGTTCACCCTGTTAACTCCACCTAGATACGTTTTTCAGTTTTTAGACAACAATGCTATTAGTTTGCCATATAAGAATATAATTTACTAAACCGTACTAGAAATCGAGAACAAGATACTCGAACTTGTGTTTGACCTCGAGTAAACGCCCTTGGTATTAAATTTAAAACAAGGAAAATTTCCCAATGTTTATTCAAGGCCTATTCTTAATACCAGCGAATATGTGAACCATGCTACTGCAAGGAAAGAAGGGGTAGGTTGCTGAAAATGCAATGAAGGTTGAATAAATTCGGCTAGTAGATATGGCTCAAGTTGAATATTCAAGTTTGAAGAATCAGTCGTATTTCTTATGACATCTGAAGTCTAAACAGCTACAAAAGTAGTGCATCGGTATATTCATTGAAAGGTGCATTTGTACAGGCGAAGAATTTAATAGACTATGTTAGAAAGCCTTTGCTCACTTCACGTACCTGGGCTCTACTCTAGGACCCCGTTTAAACTGTGCCCGATAAAATTTATCCGCTTAAAACTTGTTTGGATTGATTTACGTTTACACTGTGCTGCACAAATTTTGTCCACTTTGCCCTCCTGTTTACACTGTGCCCGATAACTGCAGTCACATGACCTAAATCATGCACACAGAACGCCCAAAATGAAGTCTTCTCTGGGAAACAAAATAATAATGAAATTCCTGCCAACGTAAAAAGGCTTCATTCTCTCTTCAGAATCATTTGCTTCTTTTTTAGACCAAATCCAAAGAAATTGTCAATATAAATTAGGCCTAGTTTGTTTTAATAGTTTGTTCTTGAAACAAAATGACACTGAACTAGCAACGAAGGTAGGGAAAGCTGACAAAGATGCCAATTTTACGTGGACTGGCAAGATACTGCACTTTTAACACAAGTATTTATCGACAACAAGGCAGCCAAGATGGCGAAAGGTCTTTATTGGGAGACAGTGAAAACTAAATTGGATGAAATAGCCAATCGCTTTCGAGCAAGATACGATGTGGATAAAATTTATCCGGATAAAAGCGTTTACACTGTACCACATAGCTATCCGAACTAATTTAATCCACTTTCTCAGGTGAACTAATTTTGTTCGGATAGCCGCTCTCAAATTCGTGTGGATAGCGTAGGTCTAGTGTAAACGCGACGCCTATCTGAACTAATCTTGATCCGGATAAAATTTATCCGGCACAGTGTAAACGGGGTCTAGAAATAGGCCAAATCACGTCACGATAATGAAAAACTAACAGTAAAACTTTCTGCCATTCTAGGAGTTTCCAAGATTAGTGGTTGGTACATTTGTTTATGCAGAGCTATTCAGCCAGGAACCTGAAACTTATGGCATGCTGAAAGATCAGTTCAAAAGGTTGATGCCTGGATTGGAAACATGCCTTGATGAACTACCTAATGACAACAGCACATTCGATTTTCTATACAAAAGCGGCACCCTTGAAAAGTCGATGGATGCAAACTACAATATGATCGACGCGCGCATCTTCAACAACATCAAGTACGGCGGAGCGCCAAACGCTGACTCGTTCAAGATGATTAAGAAGAACTACGGGAAGCGGTTTGTAACAGGGGCGGGTATCTTTTACCCACTAGGGTTTGAAGAAAGCGTAATAAGCCAGTTTGAGCCTGTGTTCAAAGCCTTGGTAAATGCAGGCGCAGATATTCTTGTCACTGATGATCTCCGGAGGACCAAACAGCTTGTCCGCGAAACGCTGAGTGATAGCTGCCATGCACAGAAAAAAGCGGTTAAACGGCGAACCAAATCGAGGCTGCTCAAACATGATTGGATCTAGTTATCAAAGCTCTTGCGGACAGAAACAAGCAATTTAAAATAATGTTGATACATCAAATTCGAAAATGTTGATGATAACAAGCAATATCATTTTTCTGGGCTCCTTTTCTGATTTTCTTTTCCCTCTTTATGATATATGAAAAGTTATGATACTAACCTATTCATGATTGTCGAATTCTTTCATGATTATGTTATGTGATCCAAGATTAGCAGGCATTTCAAGGGTAACCTCTTTCGACGTAATGAAATTCATCTTTTTACCTTTCACTTTATAACCATAGATATCCACCCCAATTTTAGGTTGTCTACCGGGTTGTCACAAGCCAATTCATGACATGCCTTGCATTGTATATATAACAACATAAATGTAGGGAATGAAAATGGCAGATATTTCGCGCATTGCTAATCAAGAAAAGATTGAATTTACAAGAAGAGCTAAGAATAAAAGGCTATTTTCTAAAGCTGGTTATCATTTTTTGTCCTTCCTAACTGTCATAAAATATCATCACTAATTTGAGTTGCTGGAAAACAAATAAAATAAAATCAAATAAAATAAAATTGACGCAAAATCTCCAGGCAGCAAGTATGGCAGTCATACCCTGCTTCTACCTTCTCCTCAAATGCCAAGACATCATCTTCGTTAAGCCAATGTAATTATAAATATTCCAATTTTACTATCTGGAAATGAATGGAATTGATTTTGCTAAAACAGTGTGGTATGCAACAGTACAATCCGCTGTACACACTTTTCTCCTTGAATAAGTTTAAAGAGGCCTATTAGCTTCGCCAATACCAGCTTCAACGTATTTACAATCTTCAACGGCTGCTGTTTGTATCAAACTGCTGATGCCCGGTCAAGAGTTTTAATAAAAACTAGCACTACCATTTTCTTGAAAAATTTGCTCATTTTCCATGCTATTTTCATTTTTCGATAGCGAGTATGAAGATTGACTGGTGAAATATGTCAATTAAGGAAAACGTAAAAAAAGTGAGCTCCAGCTACCACAATGCATTGCGCGTTATTGTCAAATGACGCCATTAAGCACATGGTCTGTCTATTGAGGGATCCTTCTAAAACCCCTCACATGCAAAACGATATATGCATGCGATACTTTGCCCAATATTGAATGAAAAATTGTCAAAACTCATACGCAATGTGTTTTAGTAAAATATTGTTTTACTGAGGATAATTCTATACACTCAATGAAGCTCTTTTAATTAATGATAATTAATTTTTGCAATTACAAAGAATAAATCACTGCTTACACTCACAAGCAAAAAGGTTTTTGCCGCTTTAGAAATGTTCATCCGATTTACAGAAAGCACAATACTGATTTTTAAGAAACTTAAGAAATTATCATTTAAAAAATATAGTCAAACGTGATAATAAAGGTCAAAATAGTATAATTGCTCTGCGAAGTTACTTTCTTTGCATAAGTAACGCTAAAAGGCATATAGTATCGAAAGGTACGTCGGGGTCACGGTAAACCCGAGTAAGCTTTGAACACCAATACCCGAACATACACAGATATTTTATTACAGCTTGTGAAGATAGTAACTTACAAGCGTTTTTCTCTTCTTCTTATGATTTCGTCTTTATTAGTTGTTTAGGTTTCTAAAATGTAAAACAGTTACATGTTTAACACATATAAGAATCAAACTTTATTCATTGACTTTACTATTTGAACATCGTTCATTGCACATGGCTACAAAGTATAGAAGATATAAGCTTAGAAGAGTGCTCTGGATTGGATTACAGTTTCTTGATGACCACATCAAGCTTATGTACCGGTGGGGAGACGAATCTAGATTCCTGTTGTTTAGGGCTATTTTTAAACCAATAGAAAAATGCATTATATGCACATGGGCATTAGGGCGACAGCTTGATGAACAAAATTGCATCTTATGGGGTTTCAGAGTGCGTAATCAAACATGATTTTATATCATACTAGCATCATATGGACCAGAGTTTTCTTTTAACTTGTGAACAATATTTCTCCAAATTTTCTTCGTCTTTTGATTCGAGTTCACTGTGAATTATTCCAAAAATGGACAAATACGTTCCTGACATAAATATGGATTCTGCGATGCTTCCTGTTTTGCAAGCAATTCGCTAAAATAACGTCATCGACAAAAACTGTGCGTGCGAATAAGAAAGAAAAATTGGAAGTACAAGGACCTTAGAACAAATGCTGTTTGACTCCCCAACAAGTAGAGCTTTGCCTTTGCCGACAGACCGGTAAACAGAAATGTTCATCAGATCGGCTTAGATATTATGTTTCTACAGTCAAGAAGCTTCACACTCTAGGTACTAGGCCATTCACATTTCTATATCACTGTTTCGTGTCTCCTCACAAATATTGACTCTTCAAAATTTCGAAAGTTTTTCCTGCGTATATTTTGGCAATCTAACCAATAAACCGCAGTCAACAAATGAACATCATGTTACATTCATTCTGTTTCTTCCCGTTCATTATTATTCTTCCAGTTCATCCCGTATATCATTCTGGTCCATATGATGCTAGTATGATATAAAATCATGTATGATTACGCACTCTGAAACCCCATAAGATGCATTTGGGAAAGTTTCCACCCATCTCGTTCATTCCAGAAGCCCCCCCCCCCATCTATTCCAGACTCACGAGACATCAAAAGGTTGATGTTCACACCTACAAATAATTAAACAAATCAGGTAGTCAAAGACATCATTTAAGATACTCATCATGACGGAAAAGCATTGACAGCTCAAATGACAAACCTTTGCTTTTTTGATCTTCTTCTTCAAAGCTTCTACATCAATCTCAAGCTTATTATCTGCAAAAAAGAGATCAATTCATTAACATTTGCTTCGAGAAAATTCAAGTAAACCTTTCGATAAAGAGGTAATATCTGTAAAAAAAAGGGAACAGAATTTCTTTATCGGTCATAATACAAGATTATAACGAGGGTGCAAGGCAGTTTCTTCAACAAACCAGGGGAAAATGCAGCCCTTCGTTCAAAAGACATTGTTTACAGAACCTTACCATCGGGATTAACTCATAAGGACATTTTGAACAAAGTAAAATACTCGAGCAAAACTTCTGTAATAGGAAAGATCGATCTGTGTCACTTTGTCGTATTATCTTGTTGAATTATACTTCAGTCGCTACCAACCCCCCTTATAGCAACACAAATTGAAAACAGAATGTCATTACAGTTTCGAAATGAAACGTCATGAAAGAGCATCAAGAAAAACCTCTGAAAATAAGTTGAATCTTAAGCAAAGTGGCAGGGATACAGCAATCAAAAGAACTGTGTTCTGCTAACAAATTACTGCATGTTTGCCTAGCGATACATTTTAGAATCTAACCAAATTTTAGTGATTTGAAGGGGAAAGATCCTGTTCTAAGGTGTTCACTTTTAAACACATATAGCTGATTTTGCACATTAAGAGGTATTCAATGGTGCTTTTTCAGATTGTGATGCGTATTCAAATGCTTAAATGAATGACGTCATCATTCAGTTTATGACGTCATCACTAATTTTATGAAGTCATCACTCAAAGTATCAAAGAATCAAAGTAACTTTAGTAGAATTTTAAGGTGTGTCAAGGCTTTGCATATCAATATGTCAATCCATCTCCATCTAACACAGGAATACAGGTTCCGACCCCCATTCTTCCATATTTTAGTAAAACTTGCTGGTGTTCAGTCTCCATTTATACTTTTGCTAAATCTGAGTTTACTATCTCAATACCTTCCCAAGATATGCATTGGGAAGGGGACACACCCTTTAATCTGTTGCCCAACGCCCTAGTTCTGCTGACTACAGTTGAATAACTAGAAGGTTGACTTGTCAGTAGTTACTTGGAAGTTTAAAAGCTCTTGCGCAACCAGCTTGCTCTACATATATACCTTCAAAGCAGGCTTAAAATCATACTGCATGAAAATACCAAATATTGTCTATTTACACTTGCGTAAGAAAACAGCTATCGCAAAGCATGTCGGTTGCGCAAGAGCCTTCGATGCTAAAGCTGTGAACAGAGCTCAATGTGACTTATTCTCTTTAAATGGAAATGAGTCACAACAACTGAAGAAATAGGTATTTTACATTCAAACACATTTATAAGTATAGCTGTATAAGTGTGAAAACCTTGCTCGGCGTGCTTTCGCTTTTTCGGCTTCTCTTCTTGTGGAGGAACAAAGGCTTCTTCCCGTATCTTTTGTCTCTCTTTTTCAGCGTTGCCTTGCTTATCCTGTCAGATTTATCATTTAGCTTTTCAAAAATACTCACATGTTATAAAAATATTTTTCATGAAAAGTTTTCAGTTTTCTTAGCATGAAAATGTATACACAGTACATACAGGTAATATCGGGTTTGATATAATATTCTATAAGGTAGCATATAATATAAGGTTAAACTTAATAAAAAGTATAGTATAGGGTATTATAGAAGGTATTATATAAAATGTAATATAAAGAAAGGAATAATATAAGGTTAAACAAGGTAAAATATTAGGTAAAATATAATGCAATAAAAAATAAAATAATATGTAATAAAATAAAATAAATAAAATAAAATTTAAAATAAAATAAAATAGAATAAAATTTAAAATAAAATAAAATAAAATTAAATAAAATAAAATAAAATAAAATAAAATAATATAATATAATATAATAAAATATAATGCTTTTTGATAAAATTAATACCTTCTTTTTTTGGCGTTCTTTTATCCTTTTTTCATCTGCTTTGAGGAAATATTCGCCACTTGCTAGTTGTTTATCAATCTGAAATTGTATATTAAGGTATATTGACGTCAAAATGAGCTAAACTTGAGACTGAACAACCATTTGATTGTTATCGTCATGGCTGCAATATGAGTTAAAAATGGATGTGTAAACTCAAATTTTTCGGTTCTCCCACACAGAACTGTGCATATACGTCATATGTATGTTAGAGAATATGCGCACCAAGTTTAATAACACAAGAGACTGGTTTGATCGATCGTTTACACTACTTTGCAGCAAAACTAGGCACTGTGGAAATTCATCGTCGATTGGAAACTTGAATCAATAAAAAGTATGCGCTTTACGAATCAAAAACAAAGTACCTTGCTTTCTGTTTGCTGTGGTGGGAATGGTGTGTATTCTTTTTTCTCCTTTATTTTGGTCTTCTTTCTCGGTACATTTTTCGTCTTGAATTTGGGCAAGAATCTGTCCCAAGATTCATTTTTGAGTTTAGGGTCTTTGGCAAGCTCCTTTTTTATCATTAAAATCTGGAAACGCATCGAACAACTTTAATTCATATGTCTTAGCAGAAAATAAAGCTATAAGAAGTATAAGTAAAGAAAGAGGGCCCTGTCATTAGAACTATAATAACTTCGCAAGGATGTGCTTCCACCCGCAACACGAAATCTTTTGAGGCGTGTTTAACTCGAAATCAATTTGATTTTCGAGTTAATGAAAGAAATTGAACACAAAAGCCAATTTAAGAAAGGCTTGCACTTAAAGGCCCTTGCGCAACCGGCATGCTTAGCGGCAGTTGTCTTGAGAAATTGACTGTGTTTTGTATTTTCATGCAGTACGATTTTAAGCCGGTTTTGGAATTATAATCGCAAAGCGTGTTGGTTGCACATGAGCCTCTAGGCAGAGACAGGAAAACATCTTGTGACTGGGAGGTTAACAACTTTTCTGGCCTTTATGAGCTTTGAAATCTGTTGATAATTGGTTTCACAGGCATCAAATTATTCAGTCTTTACATACAAACTTACGAGAACTACATATTATTCAGTCTAAACCACTTTTATGTGGCTCGGCTATTTCTTTTGCAGTAGGCATAGTCCTATTGCATAAGCAAACTTATCAAGAAAAATTCTTTTTGTTTACGATAATGTGATCTTGGTAAATGTATTTGAATATCAACTGAGCAAATCACGAAAATTGCACAAAAGAAGAAACGTGGTTGCAAGCGAATGCTTGATATGTGCTGAGAAAGACAGATGTTCACATGCAATAAACTTTAATCAAACAGTTCATTTACCTTGATATTGTAGACGGGGTGTATGTTTTTCATCGTATCTTCCACAACTTTTCTCACCTGCAAATTGACTCTTAATTAGTCATGTTGTTGAAAAAAGGCAAAAGGCACAATGAAGTCTTGGTGTGGCAGCCTTTTAATTATTAACACTTGAACAGTTCGTAAAAATGATTGCTGGCATACAAAATAAAAAAAAGTTGAAACATTGTTGCTGTCACAAAAATTCAAGAAAATAGACTCACATTTGGGTACTTAACGATGCCAAAATGCAAGAGCAAAATTACTTGGAATAAACTTCCAAATCCAAAGATCTATTTTTTTTCTCTTTCATTGGTTGGAACAAATAACAAACCTGCTTCAAGCCTTTGTGTGAACCAATGACTGATACTGTTCCTCCTTGCACCAGTACATAACAATTGGTCAACAATTCTAGAGCCTTTAGCAAAAAAAATAATAATGAATTCATTCTTCAGAACTGAGAAGTTAGAAAGTAGATCTCTACACTTAAAACATTTAGGTCACTGGGTGCGAAGAGAGACGTTCCTAACCTTTACAGGCTTTCTCCAGTGCTTGAAATAGTGTCTTAATAAGAGGGGGCGGAAACCGATTTCTAAATAACATAGGGAACTTCTGCCGTTAAAATCCTTTAACTCTGTAAATCGAAAGTTTTATCATAAAAAGGGATTCAGATTTCGGAAATCGCAGCTTGTTAATAAAAAGGGATTCATTGCAACTGAATATAGCAAACAATAATCGGAAAAACAATTGAAACGGGCACCTAAAAAGCGAAATGGAGCCTCTGAACAACATGAAGTAATTTAAAGAAGTACATTTGGCTACTGTACATTTGAAGATCTTCTGTAAACTCCTTTTGTCGTTTAGTTTCGATGTAAAGAAGAACCGAAACAGGACAGTTAATTCATTATATCTGGGGGACGTCTCTTTTTAGGAAGCATAAGCTTCATGATACAGGTTTAGAGACAAAAATTACTCCCAAAGTCGAAAAACAGTTTATTAAACCACCTTGAACAATCATCACATGAACAACTGGGTGTGTCATTGACTGTTTAAACGTACTCACAACTCTGATGTAATTGATCGCGAAGAATAATTGAAGGAGAAAGATTCAACAAGAAAAACGTCCCCCCCCCCTAGATACAAATAAAATCCCCACAAAGTTATTAGAGGGCCACCTTATGATAAAGAACATGATATCTAGTTGATAAAATAATTTTCAACAAAAAAGTTATTGCAAACATCAAACAAACAACAATATGTAAAACTGCAGAACAAAGCTATACAAAACTTTAAAATAGCTTTGAAAAAAGCAAAAATTTGAGTAAACTGACAATTTTTGTCTGACACTCTTCAGAGAATATAAAACGTCAGAACACAGACCATAATTACATTTCTTGGATTATATTTCCATATATATTTCCTACCGGGGAGTTTTCGGTCTGTGTTTGGATGTTTTATACTCCGAAGAGCGTCAGACTAAAAGCTTCAGCATACTGAAATGTTTACTTTCTTTAAAGTCATTTAAAACATAAACCTAAAGCAAATAAAGAAACTAATACATTAGAAGCAGTTTATTACGCTGGACTTTCTTTCATTCGTTTTTGCCTAATATTATAATCTCAGACAGACGGTGATAGGATTTTGCACCCGACAGTCACCCGCAAGCCCCAGTTCACGTTTTCATGTTTCTATGTCTTAAGTCCACATGCACTAATTAGATGCAAATTTCCAGTGATGGATTAAGACCTTTGTCAATCAGCAGGGGCTAAAAGTGTTGATCAGTATTCTACGATGACCTTGTCAATGAAGTAGTTCGAAGAAAAACGTGAACTTTGCGAAAAAGATATTAAAGTTTAACAGCCAACAAACTCATACCTTCAGAGTGGCACCGTTCGGTCCGATCAGCCTTTGTCTACGCTTAACAAACCGCTCTCTATTTCTCACTGTATTTTTTATCTTTATAACATCGCATGTGACGTCATCTTCTAGAACCCTGCATGCCTGGTGAAATGGAAAAATGGCCTGAATTGTAAAGGGAACAAAGCAGAAAATTCTTCAACAGCAGAATGTCTGAATTTGTTATAAGTTCAACAATCGTAAACGAGATGTTTTTTAAAACCTTCATCACACCTAATTTTTCCTATCTGTTTATAAATTGCGAAAAATGCAAGAGATGACACAGCTTTAAAGAGCAGTTTGGGCAGTGGACTGCATTGTCTGGTTCAGTTTCTGCTTTTGCTCATCAACAGTTGTATGTTGAAGGACAGTTACGACGTAAGAAGGAACTTCACCTGTTCAAATGGGACACTTCTGGCAAGCAGCTTGATCACATCTCTTGCATTGATGATTGAATATGGATCCCAAGTCTTTCTTGTAGTTGCAACAGTCATACTACCTTCAATCAAGTCTAATGTGCATTTAATGCCCTAAATGAGGAGAGAATATTAAACAGTTTTAATTTCACCTTGAGATGCCTCAAGTATATCAATCTTAGGATAACCAAACGAGAAATATAGAAACAGTATGCACTCAATTCTCAAAAAACCGATGTTTCCGTGAATTTGCCAATATGAAATTCTTAACTCCTTTTTTAAACCAACCAAAAAATTGTCCTTAAGTCAAGAAATTTTCCCTCATTAAACATAAAGGTGATAATACTAAGAGACGATTATGATAAATGCAATTGAATTACAATCAATCAAAATTAAAAAACAGCTCTATATACCATTAGATGTTTGGGGCCAAGACAACAGAAATAAAATTCATGGTTTTATTGACGTCACGATGGGTTCCATTTTTCTATTTGCCCCAGGCCCCTGAAAAGCTCCTGACAGCCCTTTGTTTCAATGAATATATCAATATCAAAAATAAATTTCAGTTAGAATTGACAACAAATATAAGAACAGGTTAGATTAAGTAGCTTCAAAAAATCTGCAAAAATTGATTTATCTAGAATTGACTATGAATTAACAGGCTTTTGGTAAGAAAGCCAAAAATTCCACTGTTTTTTCATTATATTTGTATAGCCCATGCAGAGAGCTAGCACGGCAAAGCACTATAAACGTTTAACTTTATTGTTGGATGATGCAAAGAAGTTGTTCTTAGCAGAAACCATATCTTAGATTTAAGCAACACAGTGTCTGGAAATTATGCAAATATATATTTATGCAATTTTTTCAATGAAGAATCCATTTTTAGAAGCAAACGATTTAAGGAAAACACAGTCTAAATTTTCAAATCCGAGAATCAGCACACACTTGTGAGCCTCTTAGATAATCGTAGCCTTGCTGATAAAGCTACTTAAATGCTAAACCAGGTGCACCTGTACGAGTTTTCAAGAACAAAAACAATTTTCTAACAGCAAGAAGCTTCTTAACATATGGAAAACACATGATCGCCAGAAAAAAGAAAATTGTTAAAGAAATTTTTCAGTAAACTGAGATAAATGTTTAAAAGTGCTATAAAGCTTCTCAAAAAAAATAGATAATCGCTTTGAAAACGCAAATATTTGAGTAAACTAAAGCTTTTCGTCTGACACTCCTCAAAGTTTAAAACGTCAGAACATAGATCGAAAACTAGTTCGATCTATGTTCTGACGTTTTAAACTCTGAACCGTGTCAGACGAAAAGCTTTAGTTTACTCAAATGTTAGCTTTTTTCAAAGCCATTTTCAAGTTTTGTACCGCCAAAAGATTTTTTAAATAGATAATCGATCAAATTTTAGTTCAAAACAAAATTCGGTTCGGATGATGTTGCGAAAACTACATGTAACCAAAATAAAAGATATATTTTTGTATGCAATAGCTGAGTTATGGTAAACATTTTCTGGACGAAAACATCCAATTTTTCGACTTCTGCGCATTTTAGTAGCTGGACTCTAAGACAAACAATGATAACATGTTTCAAAATATTAAAAAAAAACTGAAAATGGTGGAAATCGCATGTAAATAAAGGTTTCCCCTAGCTACAAGAACATCCCGCGTCCATACATCTAATGTACGGTTGTGTTTATCTAAAGACGGTAATTGATCATAAAATTGAATAAATTGGCCCGAATTAAAATGTCGGTTGTGTACTTCAGAGTGCGAACGGTAAAATCCTATTTTTAGGACTCAAAATTTCTCCAGATAAAAGTACGAAAAAGCTATTCTGTACCCATGGAATCCATTCAATGGCTCCAAATTTGCACATAGCCAGGACAGAATTCAGGCATGCAAAGCGTGCCTCAAAAATTTCTTTTCTTTGATCCATCTTTAATAGCCATAAAAACTATGTGCAATTTTGACACGTTTTTGATTCAAGGAGAGGAGAAATTTGAAAAATCAAAGATGCACTTTGATTGCTTAGGATCTGCACTTCTTAATTTAAGCCAGATTTTTTTAGCTCAAAAGCAAGGATAGCTTTTTAAGGTGGTAAACTCTTTGAAGTACTAAAGTTTCCTGGGAAGTATCATTTTACAATATTTCCCAAATATTTCTATATGATTACAATCATCAAATTCTTATGAATCGAATGACAGATGGTTTTATCAGATTCCCTCAACAGTTTAGTTTTCAGAGAGAGAAAACCAAATATCTTGTTAGAAACGTCAACCATAACCATTTGTCCCAAAACATTGTAATAATTAAAGCTATTTCAAACAACTGTTTGAATTAATCAGAGGAAGTGCTGTGGCTGTTGGTAGAAATCTATAGCTTATAGAAGTGAGCAGACTTACATGTTCTTTGAGCTTCTCTGTTACCAGTGGCCAGACTTCTTGCAAATATTTTTCTCTATACTTTGGAAAAAGGGTTGCAAATGCTGATTCTTCAAGAAGACCATGTGGGTTATCTTCTTTTGTAAAAGCCTCTTCTTTCCAGTGGTCTATTCCCTCATGGTCCCAAGCTTAAATATAAATTTGTTGATGCATATTTATGCTACTTCACACACATCATATGAGAATGGTAAAATCAAAAACTGTAGCATACATCAATACATTTTCAACTTGAAGAATTAATTGAGACACAGAACAGGACGGTTCAGCATTGCAAGTCTAAGTTTCATGCTTAAAGACAGATGTCCCCTATTGTGTTCAAGTTTATTTTCAGAGGAGTGAAATTCAAGCATCGTTGAGCTTGATCGATAGTTAAAAGGATTTAAACAAATCAGAGACAATTTTGGTCCCAGAGCTTTTGAATCAAATGGCTGTGTCACTGTTATAGTGAAGCTGTGACTAGAAAAATTTGGTACCCTGTTTGGTCTCTGCGACAGATAAGTCAACAGGGAAAAGAAATGCTTCCATTATCATCATTCAATTCCAGTAATTAAATCTTATTGCCACTTCCGATAGCCTTTTTGCTCGCAGTTTCAAATGTCAACCAATGCCGCAGCTAGGCCAGCCAAAGCGAGCAGCATAATCCATTAAGGCAGGACAAGCTTTTGCTCATATTAGCCAATCATAGAGGGAGAGGTCGCCTTTAACATGATCATCAGGCAAATGTCACCTGATAATCGCACTAGGCCTGAGACAGGGAGTCACAACTTAGTCCCATTTCATATTTAATGACAGATCAGTAAAACAGTAATTTTCATTAGTAATTTTGACCCAAAATATACACATTCGATTTAGAGAAATTTTGACCATGCTTGATAGGAATAAATGATTAAAACCAAAATTGCATTTGATCTTTACAGACAAACTCTAGCAGGAAAAATCTATCCTTAGGAAGCCCATGACATTATGTTTTACCATGGAAAACAGATTTGACAATTTTTCTCAGGCCTTGCTCTAAGCAAAATTAAGGTGCATCTTGAAACAAGCTCTTAAGAAACTTGAGCAGCTCTATTTCACACCTCTAAATAAAATTGCCTTGAAAACATCTTTGAGAGGAGTGCAAAATGTTGCATAGAACAGAAGCAATAGCAAACCAGAAATCGGATCCTTATTGGCACTGATAATGTGGATTGTGCTCCCTTAGAACTACATTCCTGGGCCTTGGGTATGATATTGTGTGCTATTTATTTGCATACAGTATCTTTTTATGTCATATACATATACATAATACATTTTCAAACATTTGCATTTTTTCTTCTCAGTGGAGAGGTATGAAACGTTTTGCGTGCAAATGGGAATGATGCTTTTTAAGATATCATTGCACGTTGATATTAAAACACTTGATCATGTTGATCAAACTTAAAATTATTGCATTAATATCATTGCATTAAAACATGATCAAAATTATTTTGCTTTGAAGCAATATTGTTTACATTTTCAGGCACTTATTAAATTGCTATCCATTTCAAGCAACACCTGCTCAGGCCAAAAAGTATTAATATTTAAACTTTAAATAAGTATTAAAATTTAATTTAAAGGTTGATTACTGCAATGGCTGTTTGAGCTGTAAAAATGCCCAAAGCAAAGTTACATAATGTTGATGAAAAGGTAAATTTAAATGGTATTGCTGTTTAGGACTACATCTGTTACAAATGACTGTGAAAGCTGCACTTAAATGCCAGAACAACTTGTCTGAACCACCCCAACTGACTGCAACGTTTGTGCATATATAAACATATTTAATGGCAGGTGTGTGACTGTGACAGGCACCAGCTGACTCAGACACGTGTATTGCTTTGTACTGATCAAGGACTGCACCAGTCTTATAAAAAATTAAATACATGTACTTCCATAAATCTGCTGAGTGAACTGACAACTCACTAAAAAGATTGTTAAAGATAATTTTTTTTCAAATACAGGCTCTCGAGACTGGGCTTTTTAGGTTGGTATCAGCAAATTTTTTTCTCCCTAGGACAATTTTGGAAAAAACATTACATGTTCATCAAAAAGTAAACTAGTACACAAGTAAGAATGAGCAACTGCCTGAAATACTACAGTTTACTTGCCATTTGGGTACATGTAAATGTTGCTTTGGCACTGGAAATAGATCCAAGGTTGATTGAATCAATATGTTAGATATTTGGTATCAAGTGTAGCAGGACTGTTAAATGTCAATTCATAGATTGTCTTTACATTACCCTAGGCAAAGGATTTGATAGGCAAAGCTCGCACACAAACTTTCAGAGGTTAAGGTTGACAAAAGTGATGCTGCTCAAATTTGCAAAGTCTTGACAATATCCAGGATCTTATAACTTAAATTCTCTAGCTCCTTTATGCATTTTACTTTATTGAAACCATGACAAATATTGCACCAAAATCAAAAGAAAAAATTTCAGAGTATGTTCTGGATAGATTTCGGTAAAATGGCACTTTTTTGCATGTAGTTCCATGTAAGTTTTTATATAACTGGGTTATATGTTAGTTATTAAAGTGCAGTCCTGGTAATATTAGGTGCTGAATCTCGTAGCTGGTAATATCCTGGTAATATTGGGTGCTGAATCTCGTAGCTGGTAATATCCTGGTAATATTAGGTAAGCATAAAACACTCTAGCCATGCCTTTTATCGCACCAACAGAGCCATTTTTTACTATTTTTCCCCTATTCCTTTAATTTCCTATTAGTTTCTATCCAAACTAATTGTTTAATTTCTTTCCTTTGTGTTATCTTGATAGCATTCCAGGGACATTATCAGTTGAAATCTTCTATGCTTGTTGTTAAATTATATTGTTTTCAAGAAACCTCTTCTAAAATTCCATAAAAATTCTTTGGCTTAAAAAAAATTAAACCACTTTTACAAACACTCATACATACAAGTATTTTCACTCTCAGGCCTTCACAAAAATTTTAAGGTCTAAACTTCATGGAACACACACCACTGTACCCCTTGATGTCTCAAGGTGCGTGATTACTAGCACGCCAGTAGATTTCATATTTCCAGGACTGAAAGTGGGAGGTCAACACTGTTAAAGCATGGTAACAAGAAAAGAACATTCTTGGTTAATTCATAAGAAGAACTTGAAACTACTCACGCTTATCTTTTCTGTGCTTGTGCTTTTTGCTCTTTAGAGTGCTGACATCTAAAGGCAAAAGAAAATTGATAACTTCTCTGGTTGACAAAAACTAAAACATGGCATTACGCAGATTGTTCAGTTATTTTTGACAAGCTCTGCTTGTCTTTCCTTGTATACTTTTAGAAAAGCAGATAAATTCCTTGTTTGGTCTAAATCAAAATCATTGCTTATTGGGGAAGTGAAAATAACATCCTAACTTCCTTATGCTGATTCTTTCTAGTCAACTGTAGAAACAATTGGAAGGGAACTCAAAATAGACATAGGGTTCAAAGCAATTCCCAAGAAAACCTAATGAGTCCCTGGAGGAGCTTCAAAAAATTGATGAAAAAACAGTGAACAAACAAGCAAAGAAAAAAGTTGAACACCAAATGAAACTGTTCTGGAATGAATCTGAAAATGAAATGAATCTGGAATCACACATAGGACTTTCAGAACCAATTCATGCTGTTTATCCAAAGAGCCTCAGAACTTGTAGTTTCAGAGCAGCTTTATCAAATAATATAAGTGGTATGTGGAGCATTTTGACCTCTCTTATAACGTGCCCTTGCAAATTTGTTTGGTTATTTTTTCTTTACTTTAATAATTTTTGCTTTTGAGTTTGTAAGCAATTGCATTATGGCTAGCATTGCAGATTAGGTAAAGCATACAGAATATGCATGTCTTTTATACAATAAAACTCTGTGACCAATAACAACAGAATGATAGATAAATCATTTCATTTCTATGAAGATTTTTATGGGTTTTACAGTACTTTCACAACCTTATTTTCAACAATTTTCAAATAGACAATCTTAAGTTAAACTTTGCCAGATTTCAGAAATAAGTGCCCTGAGATTTATTGAGAAATTCAAGATTTGGTGCATTCTAGGTCATTTAAGGTGTTGTGTCTCAACAAATTACCACCTTTGGGGATGAGGCAATCTAGAATACATAAACAAACCATCGTTTCTAAAAGACTTCCCACTCCAAGAACAGGCTGAGCACCCCATGAACAACCTAAGAACAAGCCAAAAAACCTCAAACCCACAAACGACTGAATACCGTTAAGAACAAATCAAAATTGGCATATGATTCGAAAAACAATTTGGTCAATCATTTAAAATTAATTTTGGGACGGGAAAGGGACTGATAAGTCTAATGCACTTTCAAACATTTTCTGGGACCAATGATCACGATTCCCGTGGTCCAATTTTTTCCATCCCTGAGTTGCTGATCTGATGCTAATTCTTACTGAAGCATCATATCATTTACTTCACTATCAAAATTCACATTTCCAAGACACAAATTACATCTGATTTAATCGGGAGGAGATCTCTACTTAAAGTACTTGATACAGTATGTTTAGAAAATCAGGAATCTTGACATTTCACAGAGATACGAAGAACTGACTAGAGTAATTATTATCTTGAATTACCTTGATCATTGCCGTTCTCCTCCGCCATTTTCCTCTCACAATGCACGTGGGCGCCATCTACCAGTGGACTCGATGCAATATCTTAAAACGAGACCAGATGCTTTGGTTTGGTAAATCCAATGAGGTGTATAGAATACACCTCATTGGGTAAATCGCAACCCCCTTAGATATCGTAAGTCCTCGATTAAGCCCCCACCCTCTATTAAGCCATCCCCTCGAATAAGCTCCAACCCCCTCGAATAAGCCAAAATTATTTATTGTGGAAAAAGCCCCCAGCTTCGAATAAGCCCCCATAGGAGATTTATCGATTTTAAGAAAAAAACAATAAATCGTTTATTTGTCTCACACTAAATCTGCGCGCAGGCTACCAACTCATTGGTCAGTTTGAAAAAATATAACTGTATTTGCTACTTTCAGATTCTTTTCCTTCGGACTTTATATCAAAATTATTCAATTTGTCTATCTTTTCGATTGGTTTTTCGACGAGAGTTGTTACAGCTCCCATATATTATTTAGAGGGCACAATTATTCCCACCACGTGTTTTTGCATGGCCATTACTTTAGCAGTCAACACTGATTTCCAATCAAAGTTTCAAAAAAGATGCAATCAAGCATTTTTAAGGGTACTGACCTATCTTAAATAGAACAAAAACATGTAGTGACCATTGTCTAGACGTAACCATACCCATACTGATAAATACGCACCCCCCCCCTCCACCTTTAAGTAAGACCCCTCTCCAAAATATATTTTGCATGTTCATAGCTTAGCGTCGAGAAAAGGCTGCTTTCCCAGGCACCGCGGAGCAGGGGGCTTTAGTCCCCTTACTTTTTTAATACTAAGTAATGAACTACCAGTAAAGCCTCTTTTTATACGGTTTTAGCCCCACCCCTCCTTTTTAGACCCCCCACTTTTCTCAACGCTCTTTCCAGTTTCAAAGAAAAGCTTGAAAAATCCAGAGATAATTATTGGATTGTTGTAAATGTTACTGGGAAAATGATCGAGTTTGGATACCTCCAGTTTGTCACTTCAATTATAAACTTGGAAAGTATTCATATTCATTAACAATAAATCCCCCTAACCCACTTAAACAAACAATTCTTTGTTAGTTAAACACCATTTGTTCTAACTTTTGCTGCTGCACACATTACTTTTGTACACGAAAGACTGTTACACCGTGTTCAAAAAGAAAAACCCTGCTAGAAAATTTGACAACTAACTTGTGCCATAATCTAGAAAACCGTGTAGCAAATTTTAGGTTTTTATACAAAGCAAAAAGTGTGCCCCTTCTGTTTTCTCGTGTTCACCTGAAATGTTTTGAATTTATAACCACGCCAGTTTGCTTAGCCTTGCCCAACACATCTAGATATAAAAATTTAAACATTTGAGACAAAGTTAAAAAACCACCAGAATTTAGGGGACGACTTGAAAATTGTTGTTTTATCATTATGTTTTGTGGCGGGGAAACGAAACACTATCGCTTCCATATATCGCCTCTCAAAGAGCTTTGCTAACACCGTGGTCTGGCATTGAACTGGACATTTACAGGACGTCTCGTTACCCATGCTGATTTTGTGTCAAGAATTGTTCACAGATAAAAGTCAAATATCGGAGAGAATGATTCAGATTCATGCGAACGAAAACAAGAGAAAAACAAATTATTTATCATTGTACTTTCCTTTGTTAAGTAAAGTTAATATTGACTAAATTCACTTCGACGCGTAAGGTACTGCACAAAACATGGTTGTTATCAAAAACAGTTGTCTCAATAACAAACGACCCTTCAACGTTTTACACCAAACAAATGCCGAGCACAATATCAACGACCAGGCAGCCAATCGCTAGATCTATTAATCGGGGGTAAATAATTGGGGCAATCAGCTCTTAAAAAGGTGCAAGCATCTAACGCGTTTGGTTAGCTGCCTTGCTTACAATTATGAATTGGCCAGCAATCGATTACGCTTACATTTACTTCTAAACTATTGTATTTTGTGCCAAATATTTAACTACCTACAATTTCGCCTTGACACATAAATATCATTTCCTATAACAGGGGAGGGGATGAGTTGCTGCTGCGTGATGCAAGGATACCAACAAACGCTTTGCTGTCTAAACACAGAAGCGTGCCGTTTGTAAGCGCGGCATCTGAATGGTGTAAAACGAACCGACCTTCCGAGTGAATCAAACGCCTGCCATTTACGAAAGTTTTGCCAAAGCTTCATCGATACCAAGGGTTCCAGAGGAAAACTAAACAGTGGTTAAGCATCATGCTCTACTAGAAACTGTATGTACACAACGCAATCCGATTTGGGGAGGTTCCAGGATTTGTCCAATTTTTATTGCTGTTGTTGCTGGTGATGGCCGCGCGCTGAGCCTCCGCGAGAAGGACCACCGCGCCCAGAGCCTCTTGGTCCTCCTCGGTTGCCTCTCAGGTTTCCTCCGCGCGGTGCACCACGCCCACCATCACGGCGGTGTTCTGGCCTATCCTGGAAGGGAAGATGGAGTAAATATAGACTTTCAGGCGTCTACAAAATGTCAAATTGACATAGAGAAACTATTGAAAATGACTTTTGAACTATTTTTTCCATTACTTTCCCCAAACAGAAGCACAGACTCGACCTTATCGTTAAAGTATTTGAATCAAGGCATGGGTGCAAAGCGAACGCAATATCTCTCGCCTCCAAATCTTTATCAGAAGCGGAAATACAGAGAATCTTCATACTGTATGAATATTTTAAATGTTTAATTCCAAAGGAGGTACCTGACGATAATAGTTTGATCCATTCTGCCCAAAACCACCTCTTCCTCTACCTCCACGGCTATCTCTTCCACCTCTGAAACCACCCCTGTCTCTTCCGCGCGGGCCTCCTCTTCTGCCGCCATGATGCTGATGTTGGGCTGCAAAAAAAGATGATTTTAAAACGAAAATCAAAACTTAGCAACAAATAACAGCCTTCTCAAATTTTCATGGCCCTGAATGAGTTTACCAAATGATTGGAAGGGGATATAAATGTTTTAACCGCTGTGTAAGTCCTGAAAAGGGCTGTTACACAGCTCTACCCCATGACGAAGATCTATGGAACAGAACACTAAAAACACAGATAACTTCATTTTTCAGAAAAATTCCTTTTATTAGGCAAAGAAAGACTCTGACGCGGTGTGGTTGTCTTTTTATATTTGAATTTCCAGAAACAGATCGGCCCCGTGAAATTTCTTGACAGATAAGACTCAGCTTTACAATTTCTGTGTTCAAAGGAAAAAATTAAAAATTTTTCTCGACCTAGCATACACTAAATCTCGATCTATAGGAGGTGCAGCGGTTATATCAATATTGATGTTGTTTTCAATATTAACCTATTCAATTTTTTATTGTGTTTTTTGTAGCACTTATAGTCGTTATCTATATCGAATTTTTGTAAAGTTAACAGGGAGTTGTGCCTAAATAAGATGATGAAATGAATTAAAAAATCTCTCTACTGAAAAGGGCTCTTCATCTCCCGGTCCGGTGACTGGCTGACATTTTAAGCTTGAATCCTTTCTACAGAATCAAATTGATAGCAAAGGCCTAAACAATACAGCAACCAAGAATAAACCTAATCTTTTTAGACTTGTCTCTGTAATAACCTACCATCAGGCCACTCCCCTGCATCCTCCATTCCAGCTTCTTGAGCATTCATGCTCGGGTCCTGGGAGGGCACTCCTTGCAAACTTCGCGGGATGAATTCGGGACTTGCCGCGTTTAATTTGCCTTCCTCGCCAGATGGGACTAGAAGAGAAGCACAATGTACAGCGAGGTAAAAGTGAGAATAGTTAGAGACTATGATTAGTGATAAAGAATGATGAGGATTATTGATAATACTCTGTATATTCATTTTGAAGACTTGGAAGATCGATGTGAAGCTCACGTCAACTGATGTTCACTGCTACGGCCTTGTGAACGATAAAAAGGGCGCGAAAATGAAATATCTTGAGCTTCTCATCAATCTTCAAGTCTTCAAAATGAATATACAAAGTACCTGAGTGCAAAAGAAACTGTACAATTTTTAGCAATTCTATGAGAAGGAAGGGCTGCATTTTCTCTAAGTGGAATTTAGCGTTTTATTTCGTCAGTCGCACAAGCCTCAATGCCGACATAGCGTAAAGATCTGAACATTAATTTCATAAAGGTGAGTTTATAATTGTTAATTATGTGGATTAAACCCTTTTCAAGGTTTAAAAACTTTTACATTTATGTATTCCCTCCCCCCTTATTATAGCAAGGGTTGGAAGGGACAATTTCAAGCCATTGTAACAAACGATCGCGGCGAAGTGAGTACAGCGGCGGTTTTTTCAGAAATTTTTTTTAAAAAAATTAGTTTATCTCTTAGCACATTCTACACGTTTATTATTTGTGGGTAGTGGTAAAAACGTCTAAAATAGGCCTAAATCTAGCTGCGAGGCACGTTTCTTGTCATATTCTTTAATTCTGATTGGCTAATGGGGTATGCAGAGTTTTGGTCGCTCAGCCAATCAAAGATTTGGAACCTATGCTTTTGAAAATACAATATTTAACTGTAAATTTATAATATGAACATAAATAGCTAACAAACAAGAGCGCGACCAACTAATCATAAAAAATGTATATATTAAGTTATGCATTTGTGAAATATAGGTAGCCCATACTCTTTTACTTACAGAGATATTTCTGGAAATCATCATTGCCAACTTAGGTAGTAACCAATAAAATACCTCGAAATACAGACGTCATTAATGTGCCTTGCTATCTGGCACTGATATGTAATGACAAGATGGCGTCACTTAAAATTATAGCCAGAAGTATAATGCAGTTACGATATACAGCGAATCACTTATCAATGGGATAATGATTTTTTTTAAAAAAATATCAAAATTATGCCAGAATTAAGCTAGAGCTTAAATTATGCCAAGTTTTATGCCAGATGCGAAGTTTTGACCAAAATTATGCAAAAAGCATATGATACACCAATAGGCCTCGTTTTGGAAATTTCTCCAAATTTAATTATACGACTTTTTTAAACTCAGATTTGGTTTTATCACAATAGATTTAGGCTTGATACAATTTTTCATTTTGTTTGTGCTTGTAATTTAGATTTTATGGAAAAATGAAGTTTGAAAACTTGCAAGGGATTTGACCGCAAAAAAACATTCCGGGTGAAACTTTACCCCCCTAGTCGCCAATCACGGTCAAACTCCTATAAAATGTTTATATTTATGTCGTCATAAAATCAATATCGTGAGCAATACCATAATGAAAATTTTCAAATAGACTAAAATCATCGCTTTTAATCCGAATCTGAGGTTAAAAATTTTGTACAAAAGGATTTGAAGATTTTTTCAAAACGAGGCCGTAAGTCGAATTGGTCTATTCGACTTACAGCCTCATTTTGAAACATTCTTCAAATTCTTTTGCACAAACTTTTTGACCTCAGATTCGGATTGAGAGAAAGGATTTTAGCCCACTTGGCAGTTTCCATTATGGTATTGCTCACTTTATTGATTTTATGACGACATATAGGTTAAAAATCTTTTAAGGGATTTGACAGTAATTTGTGACTAAGGGGGTAAAGTTTCCCCCGGAATGATTTTTGCGGTCAAATCTCTTATAAGTTTTCAAACTTCATTTCTCCGTAAAATCTAAAATACAAGCACAAACAATATGAAAAATTGCATCCAGCCTAGAATTATGGTGATCAAACCAAACCCGAAGCTATAAAAGTCGTATAATGAAGTTTGGAGAAATTTCAAAAACGAGGCCTTAAGTCGTATTGGTGTATTATGTTAGATCTGGCCACACTGTGCCGAGGCAAAATAAAATATTTAAGTGATGACAACAATGGCGATGAAAACATATACAATGAAGCAATAACCTATATATTTGACTTCCAGACCTTCTTGTTTTCGACTTTCTTATTTTAAACGATCCTTTCCCTTCATAATGATCCCTGTTTAAGCCAGCTTTGGACATTGTTCTAGGATCCAAACAAATTATACTTTCCCTTTAAAACATTTAGTTTACTGACAAAACTCTCGGTAATACAAAACAACACTCTGCCTATCCGGTTCAGTCCCATTTCTCTACTACAAACAGATCTCTGCAACTGACTAGGCTGATTACGTCAGCATACACGTGATACATACCACGGCTTTGAACTTCGGATTCACCCATGAAGTTAAGAGCCGAGTCAGCCACAGCTTCACTGAATTCTGAGGGCAGGTCGACTCCATTCACAACCGATGATTCTTGTAAGAGGGCAGCCTCTGTTTCATGCTTGATAAAAATCAAGTAACTAATAAATAGGAGGTTTGGAAAAAGATAAGTCTGTGAATGGTAGAAGGAAATCGCGCATATGGAAGACCTATATCTGCAATTGGTCTGGTGATAACATCAGGACGCTTGTCAGTGGAAGTAGAAGTGTTTTATTATGCATTGCAGGACAGTATACACAAGATTTGAGGGCCAAGTTAATCTAAAGTCCAACTGTTGAATATTCTCTGTTTTTTCATATTCACTAGAGATTGTAGAGCCGAAAAAACACAATGGTAACATGACAAACAATAGGAAGGTTTATCAAAATCAACTTATATTAAATGCACAAACTCGTCATGTGTTTCAAATTTTCTTCTGGTGAGGGCTTTCAGAGCACTCTCTTTCGTTATAAGAACCAGTAAATCTACACCTTGATTCAATGTTCTTACTTCTTAAATAATTTGCGGCTCAAGAGTTCTTCATTTTGTTCTTATTTCAAAATTGATTTGTTACATTTGCATACTAAATAATAGTTTTAAATGAATGTTTAGCAGCACGGTTGACTAACTGAAAAACCTGTTTTGTTTTGTTTATAGGAGAATAAATTTTCAAAAAACAGGTATGTTCTTAAGTTGGTCTTAATTTGTTGGCAAATCGAGCCTCTGGGCTCTTATAAATTTTGTTCTTGCTATGAAAAAAGTAGGTATATTCTAGAGAATAGAAGAAGAATTTAGAATAGCTTACTGATTTAGTTTGTTCTGCATGGTCTGATGGCACCTCAGTGTAAACTTCTGATCCCCTGACTTCCACTTGGCCAGTTGCAGTGTGTTCTAGCGTTGGTGCTGATTCCACTTCTGATTCTGCAGCCACAGTTGATGCTTCCGCCTGTTCTCCTGTTTGTTCTTCCTGTGAATCAGCTTCTTGCGTAGGTGCTTCATCCTCTTCGGCCTTCTCAAAATACTTTGAATCTTTGATCTTCTTAACGATACCATAAATTTCCTTATCTTTCGTCTTAGTTAAGGAATTTACAAACTGGCTTTTGGCAAAGTCCTGCCAAGATGACTGCACAGGTTACCATATAAAATATCCAATGAGACTAATAGGTAAACCAGGCCCTGGAATGACACCCTTATTACAATAACATCAACTTGGCTAAATCTCCCACGCGAAAATGGTGGATAGCAATGGAAAAAGGAATTCTGAAATATTCTAATCATATTCTGAAATCTTATGGATTAACAGCTATGGATTAACAGAAATATTTGCTTTTTTCCAGGTCTGTGTGCCAACTTATTTTCATTTTAGATCGCTGACAAGACATAATCACATTCCAGAATAAAAACGGGAAAAATAATACTTTAAGATGACTGTACAGTGACATGATTTCTGTAGAAAACTTTAATCAAAGTGGTCAGCTTAATAAAAACTTTGTACCTTAGCCTTATGTGCAGTTCTTTCTAACTGTAGCGATGAATACATGCATAAGATGTGTATTTTAGCTACAGTTTATGAATGGCAATCAGTAGATCAGTTAAGGATACAAGTTGAATTCAGAACAGGTTTGTCCTTTTCATCTAAAAGACATTGGAGGTGTTCTGCTGATTTTGAAACTTGTTCTGACATTTTTTCAGTGTCTTCGTTTTGCAGCGGTGTAATCAACTTGTAAATTCCATCCAATTTTGCAAATTCATCCTCTGCAAGTTTCTGTGTGAAAACAACAAACAGCCATGAAAATAAATGACTTCTGTCTGACACATGGAAGCAATTACAGTCTTTTTTGGAAAAAATCAAGACTTGATAGAGAGGAAACCAAAATAACTGGCTTAGAAATGTACATAAAATATATGTTTACCGATATGAATCTCATTCAAAGCAATCTCTCTTACCACTGCACCCTTGGTTCCATTCACAAAATCTTCTTTGACATCACCATCAAGATTTTCAAGTATCGCCTGCACCTCCAGGACCTGAACAACAAGTGATTTTCTTTCCTCGTTGTTCTTTTCCTTCATTTCCACTTTGGCCCTCTTTTGCTCTTTCTTTTGCAGTTTCTGATGCTATAGCGAAAATAAAACAGCCTTTAGCATCTAGGATAGGAAGCTATACATATAACGTAAGCCTATATACATATATATATATATCTCCTGAAGAGTGAGTTACTCACGAAACAGGCTTGTAGAGATAAACCATGTAGTTTTACTTTCTTCAATCTATGATATATCACGCTCTACGTGCTAACGTATTGAGCACTGTGCTACGGAAGTATCAAAGAAATTCTATATATATATATATATATATATATATATAATTTTTAAAACTACATAAGGTCTCACTAATACTTGCATTACCAAGGCGTTTATGACTACAGGTCAAATCAATGCAACTAATTAAAAATCTTGCTGGCTAGAAAACTAAATGCAAGAACATTTATTCTATGCTACATGAAAATCTTATAAACATCAGTTTTGCAAAGACTCACCTCCTGTTCCATTGATTTGAAAATGCCTTGAAACTCCTTGGCAAGTTCAAGGTTATTTTCCACATATTCAAGCTTTTTCACTGCATCCTAAGGTTAAGAGGCAAGGTCAGAGTTTTGGCAGTAAAATATGTTAAACTCAGCATTAAAATAAATGTGTCCTAATAGAATAAAATATCTTGTAAATTATAAGCAACTTTCATTAACATGAAATAGTGTCAAGATTGATAAAACACATGAAACAAACATTGAAAAAGGGAGGTTTTCCAAGAAACCACCAAAAGTCACTCAAAATAATTTTTGTAATGAAAACTCAAAATAGTTTTCAACCTTCTTGAAAAAGATAGACAATATACCAAGCTGCAAAACTACTAAGATTTTTGGAGTTATCTCAAGACCTAGATTTAGGTTTTCAACGCTGGGAAATTTAATCTACCAAGAAGTTTCATTTGTATATAAAATATATTCTATATCTAGGCAAAGTCAAGCAATAAAATAGGCAGAACTTGAATATATAAGGAAAATACAGAATGATAACAACCTCCTGTTCCTTTTCAACAAGTTCCTGGCCACTCTGAACCTGCTTTGTATAGGTAACCAGTTTAGTCTATAAATCAAACAAATCAAACATAAATTTCACAATATAAATAGAAGCCAGCATTGATCACAAATCAACTGATGCATTAGTAAAACTAGAAGCATTAGTATGGGTGGATATAAGGCACATGATCTGTCCTTTTGACTGCCAATTTAGAAGATTAGCTGAAACTTGAAAACAAGATTGCCATGAATGAGCAATAAAGCAACAAAGATGGAGTCTAAAAAGCATCAACTCTTAAAGGAACAGGTTTTATAACTGCCCATGACCTTGATAAGCACCCAGGGGCTCAACAGCCCACTTCCGGAATCAAGCGTGATGGCCTAAAGTGGTTTAATGAGCATCTAAAACACAGAAAGATATTACCATGAAGCAGAATGTTGTTTTAAAATATTGTTGAACAATCTTAAACCATCTTCACAAATCAAAGCAATACTATGGTTTATAAGATTCGTACAAGAGTTTATAATATTTCTGAATACATGTTCAACTCAATTCTATATCTTGATTCTTCCAAGGCAAGGCCTACCAGAATTCATTTTCAATACCACATAATATCATACCGAAGGCCCAGGGTTGTGGTGCTATGGGAGCTTTCAAAAAGGAGCCAATTTCTTCCTTTGGTACTGTTTTTAGAATATTTTATCTTGCGGAGTGACATAGAGCCCCATTAGTTTCTTACGAGCTTGTTACATGAAGCATCCTCGTTTTTGCTTGGAGCATGGCTCAAAAGCCATGCACTTAACCAAACCAGGTGACATTACCATACAAAGAAATTTATCATATATATTCTATATTTCATATTATATTATATGAAATTATATTATATTATATTATATTATATTATATTATATTATATTAATTATATTATATCATATTATATTATATCATATCATATGATATTATATTATATTATATATATTATATCATATTATATTATATCATATTATATTATATTATATTATATTAATTATATTATATTTTAGTGTAACGAGAATTGAGCCTTGTTATGTGCGATTCGTTCACTAATAAAACCATCCATCGACTAACGTGTCATTTCCAACCCAGCGTGTCTTATTTTACGTGCAGAGAACACGGAGCCAGTGAGAGAGACAGTGTGTTGCCTGTGTAACTCTGATGTGAACTGAACTGACTTACATAAAAATTAACATGCTTATATACAGAAATTAATATCTAAAATTAACACTAATGATGTAAGGAAAACAAAGGATAGGTTGGGCTAGGCCCAGTGTGAATAGTTTATGAATTGAGATTTAGGTAGATGTGTAGGGTTAATGAGGGCCTAAACAAAAGAGAGGAAATGTTGACATAGTGATATGTTCGTAGCGTGTAGTGATGAGGTAGTGATGTGAAGAAATTACTGTAGGTAAAATAAACAAAGTAAAAAATGGATGGCGATAGGTGAGAAAAATTAGAATGAATGGAATCACTACAATATTATATATATTATATCATATTATATCATATTACATTCGATTATATCAATTTATATTATATTAAAATAATATTACTTTATTTTTTTTATATATATGTATTATTGAACTATATATATTATTATATCATATGATTATATATCTATGGTTTAAATGGCTCTGATGAAGGCTTTAAGCCGAAACAGAAGAAACTAAAACTGCCTTGGCTACGGTGAGATCTCCAGTGTTGGCTTCGGAGATTCATCGCTCATTTCATTGGGCCGTTTGGCTCAGTGGAATGAGCGGGGGTTTTCGACGCAGCAAACTGGAGTTCGATTCCGACCAAGAGTAGTTCAATACAATTGGGCAGCACCCTTGTGGAAAGAATTTTCCTCCTGTCAGCATTTGCCTTATGATTATATATCTATGGTTTAAATGGCTCTGATGAAGGCTTTAAGCCGAAACAGAAGAAACTAAAACTGCCTTGGCTACGGTGAGATCTCCAGTGTTGGCTTCGGAGATTCATCGCTCATTTCATTGGGCCGTTTGGCTCAGTGGAATGAGCGGGGGTTTTCGACGCAGCAAACTGGAGTTCGATTCCGACCAAGAGTAGTTCAATACAATTGGGCAGCACCCTTGTGGAAAGAATTTTCCTCCTGTCAGCATTTGCCTTATGATTATATATATTATTATATCATATATATATATAATATTATTTAATTATATTGTTTCATATTTCATTTTTAATTATTATTCAGCAAAAGTAAACTTAAGTTTATGAAAGCCTTTTGAAACAATATAACTGCAGCTTGATATTGACAGCAATAAATTTTATTGGCACACGTTAAAAACAGCTTGAGTTCTCTTCAGATCTTGCAAAAAAGGTGGTAGGGCTTGATCCAGGGGCAGTTGAGTAAAAAAATAATTGTATCAGCCTTCTGAAACTGACAGACAAGATTTACCAGCAAGTGACACACAGTACATTGATTTTAATATAATGAAGCTTTTGACCAGAATTACAATCAACTGAGGGATGCATCATAGATCAAGAGAAAAACACTGAAAATGTATCATTTGATAAGAGAAAGAATCCCAGAATTGTTGCCCATAACATTTTGAATGAAAATTTCACAAATATACAATTTATACAGCTGACTTCTTTAGAATCAGCCAGCTTGAAATGATTTCATGTCTGTTGCTTTTTATGCCCAGTGTATAAATTTCATCCATCAAACTATCTATCAAAAAGCCTGGCCAGCAGAAGTATAGCTGAATCTTTTACAAATCCACAAAGTTATATATTTTTCAATCAATGTTTTCCTCAAAGCAGAGGCATAGTCTCTTTGGCTCAACATGGCCCTCATAGTATTAGAAATGATAGACTTATACTTTCCTGTTTCAGTTTCAGTTTTTTTATCAGACAATTACAATTCAACATTTACATCTACATCTACAGCTGAGATACAAACGACATTTACAACTAAATCAGGATTGAATGACTAAGGAGGAGCTCCAAGAGAGAGAGCCCTTCCCCCCCCCCCCCCCCACCTTTGCCCTACAAGCCTTACGCAAATCAAATGATGTCAGAAAAGCGAAAAACGACGAAGTCAGGAGAATTGAACTCAGTTCAAAGGGGCCAATAAAACATGCTATTTTTTTATACACACGCTTTATACAAACACAAATATTTTTGAATAAAGAGAAACACAATGTGTTTACTCTTTGTTGGGAGAAATATTCACATTGAGATGCCATCAATCATATATATATATATATATATATATAAAACATGCAAAATATTTAGTAACATTTTAGCAGGTCTATTGCGAAGCAGACATATCATTCAGTGCAGGGCCACAAAGCCACACTATTTCTTGAAATCAATTGGTATCAGGGTACATATACAATTCTTTATCATTTTCCTTGCAATATTTACAGACAGCTTTTGAAAGTTCAATTGTTTGTGAACACTTAATGAAATTTTGCACAATAACGCAAATCAGTTAGGGCAGAAACATTTGGCCGTTGGTGTTGCAAGACCTTTTGCCCTTTTTGACTTTGACAAAATTTTTAAGCTTCTTGTTTTTTAATTTTTTTGCATATGTCGAAAGCAGAGTCTTTGTGCATCCAAAGATATTTAGAAATTTAATGATTTGCCCTGTTTGAAAGATATATAACATTTTCATTTCACATTGTAAATATGTATATTTAGTTTCGCAATCCAACACCAAATTTTGCCATATTGGATAGATAGGCAGATTAGAAAGTTTTCATGTAAACAGAAAGCCCAGTATGGAACCAATTGATATGAAATAAAAACAGTATCATGTAAACAGAGCCCCTTTCACTGCTCAGTTTTCAATTTTATCTGTCTACAAAGATAAATTTGTTTGGAGTGTTTTTAAAAACCTCTGCTCGAGTGTGTAAACATTTATTCGGTGTGTTTTCAGAAACCTCTGATTTTTAGGATATCCATTTTTGAAATTGTGTTGTTTTGTTTTTATAATAAAATTTTTTTTTCCATTTGCAAAATAACTTTAAAAAAAGTTTAAAAGAGTATACCCTGGTGTGAAATAAATATATATATAATTTGAAATCTCGATATAACTAACACTGAAGGGAATCAGAAAAAAGTTCAGTTTATTGGGATTTTACTGTACTTAATAATGCTAAAATAGAAAAAGCACCTCATTGCACCCCTTGATTTGCCACAGAGTGTTATTCACAACACTCCCGCAGATTCATTCCTGAAGGCAGCAAAATTTTCTAGAGACAGCTTCACTATATATATACAAAGAGAACACAGCCATTTCATTCAAAAGCTCTGTAATAAAAGTTGTCTCTGATTGGTTCAAGTTGTTTTATTATTGATCAAGGTCAATGGTGCCTGAACTTCACTCCAGTAAAAATGAATGGCACAGTAAATGACAGATTACCTCTAAGGCACTAGCATACCTCTTAGACTGATCCTGATGGCCAGTCGATGGTTTCTAAAAACACCCTCTGAAGAGAGGTACAGCGGTGCATAAGCTTCAGTTTTAAATCAATAGTATGGTAGTTGTGGTCCAGTGTGGCTTCTCTATCTTATTCCCCTAGTTCATTTAGATGTGTTTTCAGATGTAGAGGATCTCCTTAATTATTTACTGTCCAAAAATATGTTAATGTTTCATTTGAAGTTTTTGCCTTTCGTATATTTCAGAAGCTCATAAATACTGTTTGCCTCTAGTAACTTTTATTTTAATGTCTATTTTAAGAAAAATCTGTTAGGTATCTGCCTCTGTCTGAACAAAAAATTATTATAAAGGGTGCTTGTTATGAACTTTTTAATAACAATTGATGATTTTATATTGTTCATAAAGGCCAACATTTGTGCTTCTTTTTCAAATGAAATAGATAGAAAAAACGTTTCAGTTCAGGGATCTAGCTGGTTTATTATCAGCAAAGCTCAGAAAAACTATGTAGCGTTTATCGTGAAGCACGAAATTAATTTCTTACACTTTTCCTATCTAACGCTCTTGCATCTGCTTCACATTGCAGTGCTCCATATAACTCTACATCATAACTGGTTAGGCCAACAAGGTACGCAAAAAACGTGGTTGATTGGCCTAATTTCCTTTATTCGCCAAACGGGAACAAACTTTCCTCCGTTGGTGAAAACAATGTGCCGAAGTGTGAATTGTATACAAAAAGTATAATACTATATGGGGCTCCTTTTGTTATAATAAAATCAGATGATCTGAGCGGGAATTGGAAGCAAGACCGCTTTACGAAAACGTGTTCAGAAGATGACGCCATAGGCCTACTAAACTCACCTTCCGCTTCTCCAGGTTTCTCACTTTCTTTTCCATCATAGAGACTACAACTTTTAAAGGGTCCTGTCCCTCAATGCTTGGGACTTGATTGGCCATGTTTGTGGTTTTCGATGAAGCACTTGGCATAACTACGGATGGCAAAACAGCAATTTATTCTCCGACTTTGACAATGACGCCCTAACGGTTAGGACAAATCTCCAGAAGGACTCAACGGAAAGCACATGCGGACCACGAAGCAAATGGAATTGTGGGAGAGAGAAGGAAAACCCCGCGAAATTTAAAAAAGGAGACATCTACAAGATGTCTAAAGGCGGGTTTACACGATCGTTTTCCTTAAATTTTTTTCTCGATATTGGACCGCGATGAACGACAACGATCGTGTAAAAGGCTAAATTGCTGAAAAAATTTGATGCTATCTGTCGTTTTTAACCCGCTTAATTGGCGATAATGATCCATCGTTGAAGATTTTATTTTGACTCCGGGTCAAAATAAAATCTCTACCATCATTTTTTTTCAAAGGGGCCGACAAATTCTGACGTCATGTCAGCCTCGGGGAGAGAATTCGAGACTTTTTATTAAGTATTCGCGTGAAGAAAAGATTGGATTCATGCTCTGAGAACTAAAATAGTCAGGGAAGGTAGTTTAAACTGGCAGGGGACTATTTTTAGATAAAAAGAGGTTCGGGTTTCACAAGTTTTCTCTGAGCATGGCCCTACTTTAGCTACACATTTAATGATTGGATGACAACGTGATTGATGGGCGATGGAGGGAGAGTAACACTGGCTCTTTTCTGGAACCTTTACCCGCTAGACTAAAGGGTAATAAGCCTAAAGTTTAGGCCGAAAAAATTAGGGAAATATTCGCAGAACATTTTTATGGTCCCGGCGAGGTCCAGATAATTTTTTATTTGTGCATTTTGTCTATTGGATGGATTGTTCTCTATTTCTGTTGCTCAAAACCTCTAATGTGTAGCTAATGACGGGCCATTCTCAAAGAAAACTTGTAAAACCCGAACCTCTTTTTATCTTAAAATAGTCCCCTGCCCGTTTTAACTACCTTCCCCGACTATTTTAGTTCTCATAGCATGAATCCAATCTTTTCTTCACCCCAATACTTAGTAAAAAGTCTCGAATTCTCTCCCCGAGTCTGACATGACGTCAGAATTTGTCGGCCCCTTTGAAAAAAAATGATGGTAGAGATTTTATTTTGACCCGGAGTCAAAATAAAATCTTCAACGATGGATCATTATCGCCAATTAAGCGGATTAAAAACGACAGATAGCATCAAACTTTTTTCAGCAATTTAGCCTTTTACACGATCGTTGTCGTTCATCGCGGTCCAATATCGAAAAAAAATTTAAGGAAAAACGATCGTGTAAACCCGCCTTAAGAAGTTACTCTGAGAAGTCCATTCGCATTTAAATCCTATCAACATCAAAATTTATCATTAAAGTCCGCTTCACTGTACTCATTGTATCTGCAGATAAAAAATTATTTTTCTCTAATCTTATCAAACAGTTTGTGTTGCATAAATCTAAACCGGGGTCATTCTTCACCCTAAAATTTATGCCTACATAAGCAATTTCAATTTAGTAATGGATTGGAAAAATACTTTAAGCTATATTTAGCTCAGAATTATTTCCATTTGAAATAAGATTACACACAAGCATACTTTTTTGCGTGTCCCTAGGAATCAACTGGCAATGTTTCGTACGAAATCTTATGTTCTAAGTAGAATCCTAAAATTGAAACCTACCCAGTCTATGGTAGATTTGTCAAGCAGAATTCATTTTCTCCTTTATGTTCTTTGTTCTCGAAAACATGTTTAAACCTAATTTTTTTTGCAATCATTTTTAAATGCTTGGGTGAATACGTTGGAATACATTCTACAACACAGTTACCTAGTGTGATAAAAATTTTCAAATGGCAACACCCATTGTGACTATGAGGAGCGATAAAAGTTCCTTAGAATAACCCCTGGTTTCAAGTCTCTATTTACTCATCCTAGACACAAAATTACTCATTTCAAACAAATTATATCATTTTTATCACAAAAACTTTCCTTGAACATGGTTTGGGATGGCTGCGTCACAAACTTTTAAAGTCACTTTTTTGAGTTTTTGAGGGAAGGATTAAGGGTATACTAAAAGCAAGTCAAATTCTATGACCAAAAGATGCAGAGCGGGCTTGAGTGCTGGCAACCCCAAATGACAGCCAGACTACGGTACATTTTCTTGATAGCAAGTTACTTAATGGAAAGCAACTTCCACTCTTTTTTAAAATAATATTGTTTATAAAATATTCAGGCTCAGAATTAACAAATTTTTAAAAATTTTATAAAAACATTGAACAGCCTTCTCTGGCATATTTGTGTCTTCTTTTCGGTAGTTGCCTATTTTGTGATGGTCATAACAAGGAATCTCAGAGCTGACATATCTCCTTTTTCAAAATACTTTTAAAAAGAGGCGGCAATGTTTCTCTAAAATCATATCAGATTTGAAAAATGAGAATATTTTTGTTATTCAGGCTCAAAACGAAAATTTCTGAAGAATATCGAGCCTGGAAAAAAATTATAGTCTTCATTAAAAAAGGCAGTGTAATAGACAGCCCCCGCCCCAATGCCAATTCTAATTCAACTCACCCCGAGAAGACCTGTGGAGAGTCTCTTTGATCCAAAAATGAACCATGTTCGTTTGTTTCTCAGAATTAGCTTAATGAGAGATCATTCAGTTCAGAATTATTCAACATTGCAAGCTTACAAAAAATGCAGCCATTTCCAATTTCCGTTTACAGCAAAAATACATTTAACGTTCAAGGTAGTTTGCTTGGTGTTTTCAACGAATAAATATGTATCTAGGAACTACTTTGTTCAAATAGGAATTACTGTTTGGGGCCATCACGACATAAACTTCTTTACTTTCTAGTTATTTCATAGTTGACGGTTGAGCTTTTCGAAATTGTTCAATCTATAGCATTTTCAAAACAACTTTAATCTTGTGATTTGTAGCTTATGGCTATGCATTGAATCTATAAGTTCATTCTGAAACAAACCTGTACTTTAAACTAGCTATTTGTGACTTCAAGGCTGCGCCGAAAGAGCACCGATGACCATCTGCTGCCAGAATACTGGAGTTGGCTTTCTTGAGAAATGAAATTACGAAGGGAAGGAAGGAAAAAATAGAAAATTAATGACTGTGAAAGATTGGCGATTTTAATAAGGCTGGCAAGGTTCTCAACTAACGTGCAATGACAGACCAGAAATAACTTATCTTTTTTAAATAACGTGTATATATAAGAAAGAGGTCGCTATTGATTACTCCAACCTCTTAAATATAACAAAGATAGGAGAAGAGACTTTTGAAGATGCTGTCAAAGAATTCTGAGACTCCGGTAGACTTTTATTTCTGTTTGGGTCAACAATCCAATATTATTTTCAAAGGTCCAGAATTTTAAACTCTAAATTCAATCCTTACATAATATATTTGCTTAAATTTTTCTCTTAATATTTTCAATAATGTTTCTATTTGAGTAATTCTGTATGATTTAATAGCAAATTTTATCATAAAAATGAGTGTACCTTTTAAAGAGGGCTGTTCTGGAGCCTAATTTTCGGTCTTGAAATTTCCATTATCATCTACCAGAAAAATTATCCCCATTTACCCCATGGGGTAAGAAGTCTTGTCATTCCACTTTCTTATACAATAAATCTACGAATTAGCCCATCGGGGGCTTGCTAAGTTAGAGGGCTAACCGATGGGGGAGGGGGCTTATGAAAATCACCTCGAAAGATTCAACTGGCTCGTTTTGTAACTTTTTCAAAATTTATATGTTGGAATTGGGGCTTATTCAAGGCTGGGGACATATTAACAATTTATACTTTCAGGGTGAGCGCTTACTCGAGGATTTGGGTTATTACTTTTATCTTGACGGCTCGCCTTTTTTAATGTGATTTTGCCATACACAGGAGCGCCGACAGGTATCGGAGGCCCATGGGCAAAAGCAAAATACGAGGACCCTACCCTTGGTACCAGACTCACTATATATATATAAAATCTGGTACCCAGGGTAACGAGGATCCATGCGAGCGGAGCAAAACATTTTTGCGACCACGTCCTTCAGTTTGGCTTAAAATGCATTTCAAAACATTTTGGGCATACTTTTGCTACCTTAAAATGAAGTTCATTACTTAATGAGACCCCTAGGCCTCAAGGGCCTGGGGAAATTTGCCCCCTTCCCCCTCTTGGCAGCCCTGCCCATACAAACACCACAGTGATTGGAAGGTAGAATGAAGTTTGCATAAAAGTGGCGAGTTTGCATTTACATTTCATAATGAAAATATGTGCTTTTAGGTCGTGTTTGGCCTGAACTGAGAGTTGAAAGAAACAAGGAGCTGTAAGGCTGCATAGAAAATGAAGTAAGTATTCAGACAAAACATCCCGTCTGCCAGCTTGTAGGCTGAAAGGTAGAATTATTTTGCTCATATCAACATATCCTTAAAAAGTTACGAAACTTAAAAGCCACATTGTGAAAAACACGTGGGTAAATGATCAAGTAAAGGTGTACAATTTTCATGAAAACGGGAAAATCACAACAGGCAATTTCCACCAAAAGTGAGCCGACTTTTTCCGAAAATTGTTGAAGCCTGAAGATTTTATCAATTGTCAGGAAGAATGGTTAGGACCTACGCAGATTCAGTTATCATAATTTTACCTTAACACCAAAGGCAGCGGAACATGTTAGGTGGCAGTGTCTGAAAGTTTTCAATTCTGAGATCTATGGGCATAAAAATTCTTATAGGCCTTTTACAATATTGGAATTTTTCAGAGTTTAAAAAAACCCAGGCCACAAAACCCCTCACTTCGGCAGCAGATGCACACAGACATCATGTCAGACCTTTTCTAATTATAGCAAGATTTTGGTATAGATTTGAATGTGCCTGGTTACATGAAAGCGCACAAAAGTTTTACTTTTTGCAAACAAAAAACGTTTCTCCTTGTCACAAAAACAAACCTGGCTATAACTTCAGGCTAAAAGATCAGACCTTGACAACTCTTGTAAAGCAAGCAGATATGCAAAACACGTGTGTCTAGAAATAACCATATTTTTTAGAATTGCGTAGATTTAAAATATCTATCTGGACAGCCTAGGACAAATGATACCCTGAGAAATGACGCGATAATGTTTCTCATACTGTAAGGAAGACCGATTCTGATGAGAGAAAAACCTTCAGTTAATTTCGTACCATTATCGAGACGACTTACAAAACAATTCAAAAGCTCCATATTCTAAATAGACTATTAGTGCGACTGCTATAAAACTAACAACAACAACAACAGTGGCAACATCGACAACAACATCTTCAACGACAGCAACAACAACGGTTGGAACAACAGCAACAACAACAACAAGGTAAGAACCACTGATCTAAAAAAAACTGGATCGAGCTTCTCCAGCCCAGCGTTGATTCCACATTGCAGCGTCCACGTTTGGACCTTGCCGTGTTGCTTGGGACTAGAGAGAATTCATGTTGGTTTTAGTTCAACTTGCTTTTTCATAGCAAAATTCAAAATAACCATCGAAACAAGAAATTACGGCATTCGTAAGTGACTTTAAAAATGCTTGACGTGGTAATTAGTTTATGTGAGAGAGAATCCACTGTTCACTAATTCTCCTAGGCCTGTTGCTACTTAGATTATTTAAGAACTCGATAGTTCATGAAGAATTAAAAGCACAGCACTGTGTGTGTATCGTTCTAACCCGTAGCAGCCCTAAACTTTAGGCGCGAGATGCCCCAACATAGAGAGACTCGATCTTTTCCTCGCGCACTGATGTACTAGAACAATAAGGTGTTCGATCCAGTCTTTTTTTAGATCAGTGATCAGAAAATCCACAATAACAACACGAAGACATAAAACAAAAATGATAAATAGAGCGACCAGAAGAACAAAAACATGCAAAACAACGATCAAAAATAGAATACAAAGATCAATTTTAACATTAACAAACCTTCAATTAAGAAACTATGGAGTTAAAATGCATCGTGCTGATGACGCTTCCGAGGGAATATTAACATTTCCGAGGAATAATGGAGCGAAAAGCACAACGGCAACTAAAAACAAAAAATTGCTGCGATGGCAAGCCGACCCAAGCGCCACAATTACTATAAAAGTTGGTTGGCAACTATAACAGCATCTTAATTAATTCTAAGTTTCTACTACAAATTCATGAATATAAACGTGTTCGATTAATATCTAGTTCCTCTTAACGAGTAAATAGACCAAAACTGGCAATTATCATGCATTACGCTCCTGATATGACGCAAGATTCAACACAGACCCAGTGTGCTAGAGACTCATCCTCAAACTTTTTGTTAACAATACAAAATACTCACTCTACTCTCTGTGAAAACTCATCGACATTGACTTTAAAATAAGATTTGAAATTTGTCGAAAGTTTACCTATAGAAAGTTTTAATGATATGTGGAGGTACTGGAGGGGCGATAAGAGGGGTGAACGGGGTTACAAATCAGGATATAACTTCAGCCACAGCAACTCACACTAACTGAACATAATTAGCAGGGTATAGACCCTCTTTTCCGTTAAAACGACCCCTGCACCACCCTTGAGCGTCCTCTTCACTGAGTTTGGTAAACACATCCCCTGCCTTGAAAGACAATTCATCATCTTCAACTGCATTGTACACGTATAATGCGCGGACTGGAACGCCTATAATATCTTCAGATGGTGGGGGATCATCCCATTCGTCGTCCGATCTAGAAAAGAATTCAAATCAATCAATTCAATTCATTGAATAATCCAGTGGAATCAAATCAAATTCAGTTCAGTACCCAAAAACGTAACACCCATCATAACAACAATAGAAAGTTAGGTAGGCTGAAAAATGGTCCGTTTTTTAGTGTAGTTAAGACGGATTTCGCAACGAAAGTTGTACCGATTTGAAGTTAGTGTAAGAAAAAAAATTCAATTTTTAGGTAACTTCAGATAATGTTCTTTATTTTTAAGTTTTCTTTTGCTCATTCACTTTCCTTAGTAATCGCTCAAAACCTGTGAAATTCTTATTTTGAAACTCACTTTTTCTATGTTTCTTTGGCCAGGCTGCAGAACTGAAAGCTTTAAACTTTTCTAGAATTAAAGGGTTGATATCTCTCTGTTGGCTTTCCATTTAAGGGTTGATCTTTGCTTATAGAAGAATTGTTGATAGAAAACAAGTAAAACTTGTACAAACTATTCGTTATATTTTGTTTGGTTTGCTTTCTAATGAACGCCGCTTTTCAAGATTCAGCATTCAAAACAGTGTGCGCTTAATCAGAGGACTGCGTTAATTACAAATGGCTGGAAGTGCGGCGTTTAACAGAGGCCGGCGCTTATCAGAGGGCGCCTTTTATTAGAGAAAAATACAGAATCAATCACATAATTTCGGAAGACTCGTTTTACGAGAAACTAAAATGCTTGAAGCAGGGTGGGGGGGGGGGTGGGGGGCAGTGCGTACAGCCGTCCCATACTTTTAGCCAATGGAGGCCTTATTGACAAGGTTTCGCCCTTGCCCTTTTCCAATGAAAGCGTTTTTGCAATCAAGCCATTTTCCTGCGCTCCTGGCGATTATAATAGGAAATTGCATTGTAGGTTAGGAAACAAATGCGTTCATACAAGCTCAAATGTGGTTGAAACTGTAGAAAAGCAATATCAACGGAAATAGGTCACAGGTAATTCCAAATACTATTAGCTGCGAAAAATCTCTCGAGTGGAAATCTCAAGTGCTATATCCAACCACTGCCTACCAGGAAGGCTTTGATATAAAGTAGGGCTTGGTTCTGATTTAGAATAAGAAGTGGCTTCTATTGTACAAACAGCATTTGACCGAAACTCCAGTTTTTCATGTAATTACAGTTCTTCATAAATTATATTCAGCACATAATAAATGCCCTTTGAAACTAGGTCTGCGCACCGCTTTGAAATTTATACTGAAGCAACATCTGCGCGCTATTTGCGGCTCTTAGAAGCTTATCACCATAAATGTTCTAATGAGCACCGGTAGTACTTATTGAATCTTGTATGCCTAAAAATCCTTTGCTTTCGAGGAAAATCACCTCTATACGAACGCTTTGGTCTCGTACGTGTCCTGGATAGTGTGGTATCCCAATGGAAATTTCAAATTATTAAGGGGTCCTTATTAAAATAGGACACTGACTTGAAGTTGATTATTGTTTAATTGCTTGTCCAATTTGCATTTAAAGAAGTTGAAGATCGTTTCAATCTAAGCTTTCCTAAAAAACAAAGCGCACTTTGGAAAAAGCGAGCAGAACTACGTCGCGAGCCCATACACACCATTGGTTCAACCAAGTGAATAGGAATTTTTCACCGGGGATGACTTCAACAAAACTGGCGACATTCAAAAATTTATTTTCGAAGTTGGCTGACTTCTATAATAAGTTCAATGAGGCTTATACCCCTTATTGAAGACCATTTATTGTCTATTTAAAAAATGCTAGATTATCAAAAAAACACTGCAAAAACAAAGGACACACTTTTTCATGGTGTATAATAAGCTACTATTTGGCGAACACCGTGCAGGATGGAATAGAGGACAGTCACTGTCCTTGCAAAAATATAACGAGAAAAGAACGTCAAAGTGGACTTGGATACAAAGTCAATGTGGAACCCTTAAACTAAATGCAATTATAAAGGATTTTCAGCAAATTTGCAAACAGCCAACAGACATATGCGCCCTGGTCAACCGGCAAAACTCAATTGTTTTAATCATGAAATTCTTTCAGTTACTCTTGGCATTTTTTTGAATTAAAATAGACAGCATTTCTTTACGTTCAAAGATTAGGTAAGTATTTTCGGCAAATCTTTGCTGTTTTTAAAACTGAAGAAACCAACTAGCACAGCATCAGTAAAATGATACATCGAAAAATCTTTTTCGAAAACGGTGCTGCTAGCAAAGGGTGACGTTGCTGCTAGCAAAGGGTGACGTCATGAAGCTGGCACCCTAATGTTGAATAGTAAGTAGTATGATAGCATTACAAGCAGCAAGAACTGTTGTTTGACCGTGAAAAGCAAAAAGCTTAAAGTGTAAAGATTAAAGATAATATACTCCTTAAGATGTGTTGGGCAAGATCAGTTTATAAATTTAAGATGCTTAATTGAAGGTTTTAAAGAAAAGATAAGGAAATAGTTCAAAGTCAGTGACAGAGTTTGGAAAAATAAACCTACACATTCAAATCTCTTAAATGACAAGAGTAGGCAATTATGTTAGCAAAAGAGTGTAGTTTCTGGTTTCTGTTAAAATGAGACTTCGATGAATTATTACAGCTACGTTCTCCATTATCAAAGTCAAACACAGAAAATGGCTTAAAGTTGGTGAAGGGGGTGGGATGAATAATTTTTTGGAAAGTGAATTAAATCTTCTAACATGACAAGAGTAGGTAATTATGTAAGCAAAAGAGTGTAGTTTCTGGTTTCTGTTAAAGTGAGACTTTGATGAATTATTACAGCTACGTTCTCCATTATCAAAGTCAAACACAGAAAATGGCTTAAAGTTGGTGAAGGGGGTGGGATGAATAATTTTTTGGAAAGTGAATTAAATCTTCTAACATGACAAGAGTAGGTAATTATGTAAGCAAAAGAGTGTAGTTTCTGGTTTCTGTTAAAGTGAGACTTTGATGAATTATTACAGCTACGTTCTCCATTATCAAAGTCAAACACAGAAAACGGCTTAAAGTTGGTGAAGGGGGTGGGATGAATAATTTTTTGGAAAGCGAATTGAACCTTCTAACATGACAGGAGTAGGTAATTATGTAAGCAAAAGAGTGTAGTTTCTGGTTTCTGTTAAAGTGAGACTTTGATGAATTATTACAGCTACGTTCTCCATTATCAAAGTCAAACACAGAAAACGGCTTAAAGTTGGTGAAGGGGATGGGATGAATAATTTTTTGGAAAGCGAATTAAACCTTCTAACATGACAGGAGTAGGTAATTATGTAAGCAAAAGAGTGTAGTTTCTGGTTTCTGTTCAAGTGAGACTTCGATGAATTATTACAGCTACGTTCTCCATTATCAAAGTCAAACACAGAAAATGGCTTAAAGTTGGTGAAGGGGGTGGGATGAATAATTTTTTGGAAAGTGAATTAAATCTTCTAACATGACAAGAGTAGGTAATTATGTTAGCAAAAGAGTGTAGTTTCTGGTTTCTGTTAAAATGAGACTTTGGTGAATTATTACAGCTACGTTCTCCATTATCAAAGTCAAACACAGAAAATGGCTTAAAGTTGGTGAAGGGGGTGGGATGAATAATTCTTTGGAAAGCGAATTGAACCTTCTAACATGACAAGAGTAGGCAATTATGTTAACAAAAGAGTGTAGTTTCTGGTTTCTGTTCAAGTGAGACTTTGGTGAATTATTACAGCTACGTTCTCCATTATCAAAGTCAAACACAGAAAAAGGCTTAAAGTTGGTGAAGGGGGTGGGATGAATAATTTTTTGGAAAGCGAATTAAACCTTCTAATACGGAAAAGAAAGGTAAGATTCTGATGAAAAAATACAGTTTTGCTCAGCGTTTATAGTGTCAATAGAAAGAAATGATTGAAAGTTGGTGAAATGTATGGGATCAATAGTCCCTGAGAATGCCCATTGAATCTCTAACTATAAAAAACGTAAGTTATTACAACGATTAATGGTGTCGCGTCAGAATATTAAGTTAGAATTAGTTTGCTTAGTAGTACTAAGCTTAACACATTTGATCTGCTCCTCGATTAATATAAAAACGTAAGAAATAACACATACCTATTACCACCTGGATCTGTCACAAATGGGTTGTCGACACCGTTGGTTGGCGATGAAGTGACGGGGGAAACTGAGCTACGTTTCGGAGGCACTTGATAAGTGTTATATGGGTCACTTTCATTCACATCGATGTCATTATACCCTGATGTAGATGATTCACCTGGTTCCTGCAAAGAATATAGATATCAAAATATATGCAAAAATGTAACAACGAAGTATATTAAAGATGATATTTAAAAACAACTAAACTCACACAAAAATTATTGCGGCAAGTGTATCGGATTTACAAGAACCATATAGAACAAATGACTAAGATAGAGAATTTGGAGCAATTTAAAAATTCAGTTTTAAAAAAGATGGGTTAATTGTTGACTTCCGGAATGGTAAGCGCAACAATATTCCCAAGTATTTACAAAATACGGTAATGAAGCAACCACGCAGCATTCTACGATTATCGCTAATTTCAAGAAGATCAACAGACTAGGTGTTCGATAGTAATGAAACTCCATTTTGTTACTTGATATACCAAACAATTATGTCTTCGGATACAACTGAATTTTATTCCCGTAATTTTATTCTCTTTACAGACAAAAATAAACAGGTTTTTCTGAACTAGCGGACGGCGATTTTTGACCATTAAAATTCCGGTTTGGCGTAGATTTCTCTAGGTTCGCACATGAAGACCCTTTTCTGCCAAAATTTTTGAAACAACAAGTATTTGACAAATGGCTTTAAAAAAACAGACATTTTACAACATGGCTTACATTTTTCGTCTCATACGCTTCAGAGAATAAAACGTCAAAATGAGGGCAGAAAGATCAAGAAAAAAAATATATACCCAGCTGTGAATCGAAATACGCCAATAAGCACATGACCGGTATAGTTGCCCAATCAGTACCGCGTGCCTATTGAATATTATCACTTTATAGTTTGTATGTCGATCGATTCGAAATCTGCTAGATAAAAAGACGACGGGGATCTGCCAACTGGATTGCCTAATCTGGATTAAAGCTTTTGGCACAATCTGGATTGCCTAAAAATTTTTTCCCGGTGGTAGAATCATTTGTTTTAAGGGCGTTATTTACCTATAACCTCGAGGAGGCTGTTCTCTGAAAGGGGCTCACTGTTAAGTCCCTGATCTTCTTTGACCAAGGAGTCATGACATATAGAATCTTGCATGACCTCTGTCCCGAAAATCTTCGCCAAAAATTCACTGAAAGATCCACGATTTCAGAGTATAGAACCAGAAACCGTGGAGACCTGCAAATCCCCAAAGTTAGGTTGAAGTATGCAAAGCAAGGTTTCTACTTCTCTGGTGTCAAAAACTGGAATGATATCCCTAACAACATTCGAGACAAAGAATCCATCACTCGTTTTAAACAGGTTTTAGAAAGTGTCTTTCGAACCTTCTACAGGACCCAAACACGACCCCTTGGTAGAGCAGCAATATGCAAATAGTTCTTTTTTCAATAGTTCCTTTATTGTAAATAGTTCTTTTTTGCTGAAAGGTATCTCGTGTAAATAAAATAATATTAAAAAATTTTGAATATTGGCAATTTGTTCCTTATGTTGGAAGGCACATGTTGTTTTATCCTATCACCCAATCTTTGGGTTATGCGTCCTACGTAGCCAGAACGACAATGGCTCACGAGAGAACCTGGCACAACCTTTGTCAAATACAAATTTCTTCCTCAAATTGAAATTTCCTGCTTTTTGTCTTTATACAATATTGAGTACATAGAGAAGTGCTTTTAGTCGTATTTGGCCTATTTCGATCCACAACTGGGTATATATATTTTCTATCATAGAAGTTTCGATCTATGTTCTGATGTTTTATACTCTGAAGAATCTCAGACGAAAACCTTTAGTATGACTTTTTCAAAGCCATTTTTACGATTGCTTTCTACGCAGTTGACTGGAAACTGCACAACTCTTCTAGTGACGAATTATTTTGCTTAATGCTATTGTATCTGATGTCTGATGCTAAGAGGTTTGATTTCTATTATCCTGGGTGAGTGAATCTGGTTGCTGAAAGTTGACTTGAAATTGCACAACATTCATAAAGATGGATTATTTTGCTTAATACTGCTACAGTAGAATCCCGTTATAACGTCCTCGGTTATTACGTACTTTCGGACATAACATACTGGTGTGCCTGGTCCCGGCAAAAGGTGTGCTTGGTTTTAGTCAATTTTTACTTACCCTCGTTACAACGTACTTCGGATATAACGTACTTAATACACTGGTCCCTTAAAGTACGTTATAACCGGATTATACTGTACGTTTAATGTCTAATGCCAAGAGTTGTGACTTCAATAGAGATGACTGGAAATTGCACAACTTGGCTGGAAAGAGATTGTCTTGTCTAATACTCCTGGGAAAGTGGTGGTTGGCTCTCTTAATATGTATTTTCAAATACGAAATCAAAGTCATAACCTAGGCAGACATAAGCTAATGGCGAAACAAGCTGTCGTGGATGCCACGAGACTTTTCAGAAAGTATCTAAAATTATCTAAAACTGCGGAATGTCAAAGAGCGCGGGGAGATATCGTCTAAGCCGACATACGTCAGAAGAGTCCTGGTTCCCAAGAGGGACACAGATTTTAGAGACCACATATAGTGGGTCATACCTTTAGTGCTGGAATAATTTGGATCATCTGGGTATTTTTTTGAAGGTTTGTTGCCGAGAAACCTAGTAGTATTTAGAACATTCTAGGCATTTGCTTACGTAATACATAGTTACCTCGAATTATCTGCAAGAGCATCATGAAATATCTCTAATTTGCCAAATCAGAATTGGCTGAGATATGGCGACATGTGCGCAGGCGCTTTCACGACCAAACCACTGTAATTTGGTCTATGCTCAGAACTTCATGAACAGAGGCAAAATAACAGCAATCAGATTGCAAACTTCAAATCTTTTATTGGCCATAGCTCACCCGATCTTTGAGATATTCAACTGATTTTTCATATGCAAGTATTTCATGGTGTTCTCTTGGGCTCTGTGGTCAAAACACAAAAATTCTGAAATAAATTTTTATGACGGCACACTTCAAACTCTGTTAGATCATAATGCTCGAGAAACAATTTTTCTTTACATAGCTGCAAAAAACTGAAATATATTGCCTAGATATAGAAATTGCGAATCATTCGAAGGACACTCGGTTCGCTTCAAGACGCTTTGATCACCAATAGACGGTGAACAAGGAGCCCGTTTACCGACCGCACTTCAATATGCCTTTGAAAATTTCGTTCTCATTGCAAAGTTAATATGAAATAATTTGCCAGTCATATATTTTACCCGCCTACACCAGCAATTTTGAACAGACAGGGGGCGTGGGGGTGTCACACCCCCCCCCCTGGAAAAAATATTGTCGGCAAATCTGGTCTACCGTCGGCAAACCTGGTTTAACGTCGGCAAATCTGGTATACCGTCGGAAAATCCTGTGATATGTTGGAAAATCCTGTGATATGTCGCAAAATCCTGTGATATTTCGGCGAATATTGCCATTCATGAGCAAACATTGCATCCTGAGGTGGCAATAACAGTGTAATGTCATATGCACCTATCCAGCGTTTGTGTTTTTTTAATTGTTTTTTATTTATTGAGTGGTGTTTCCTTGTTGGTAATTAACATCCATTCATGTAAAGACTGCCCTAGTCCATAAGCAAATTGATTGCAATAGATGATTGCAAGAAATATTCTGAAATGCATTTTAAGACAATCTAAAAGTCGTGGTCGCAAAAAATTGCGGCTCGCTCCGCTCGCAAGTGCCCTCTTCTGGCACCCCCCCTCCCCCAAGTGAAAGTGCTTAGCGACGGCCCTGTAAAGACCAATAGAGAGGAAATTTACTTTCGCTTCTCTATAAACATATATCCGAGTCTACTATGCTTGTTTCTATACATTTTTACAAAAAGGTTTGCAAGAAGATTCAAGTGTAGTATTTAACTGTACAGCCACCTTTTGTATGTTGATGACATAATCAACGGAGAAAACCAAATGATGTGCAATTCATATCATACCAGTAGAATTTACAGGGCCTTTAGCATGAATTAAAATAAAATCAATCTCTTGAAGTCTCTTGCGCAAGCGGCATGCTTTGCCTAATACCGTACTGCATGAGAATACAAAACACAATCAATTTCTCAAGACAGCTGCCGCTAAGCATGCCGGTTGCGCAAGAGCCTTCAAATAGCCTTGTAAATATGTGTAAGGGACCGGCTTCTAAAGTATCAAGCTTCACTCAGAGTGAAAAACCAAATATAGGAAACTATAACCTTGCACAGAACCTGCATTGCTGCAAAAAGGTTACTGTACTTAAAAGTGATTTCACTGTTATCAAAAGGTTTTCTGCAGATGTTGCATAAGAAACGGAGGAGACACATGCTGCTAACTGTGAAAACCATCACATATCATCTTGTTAGGAATCCATAACGAAGGAAAAGTAAACGACAAGCTGGCGGAAGGCAGTTGTTGCGAAATTCAACTTTCACATAGTCTTTCGTAGAAACCAACTGGCATTTAATTGGCTGAATCCACATAACTGAGTTCAAGTTTTAATGAAATCTTACCTGTGTCTGCTGGCAATTGCTTGGCTGAATTCATATAATTTTTCACGGATATAGTACAATTTTAATTAAATCTTGCTCGTATTCTCTACAAAGTACAAAGTTTACCAAAAGAGGACGGCTTTATCAGAGAGCGGCGTTCATCATAGAGCGGCGTTTATTAAAAGAAATATGGTAGACCGTCTCTGCGGATCTCTTCAATCTCTTTTGGAGGAGATGAGTCAATAGAAATACTTATAGTATACAAGCTACAAAGTTTAACGGGAGCTGTTAAGTTTAAATAAAAGCAACGCCTCGGAATAAAGTATTTCTGGGAGGTTTGGCTGACAGCAGAAAACAATCATTACATACCTCAACTTGCAAAATTCTAAAATTCAATTCTTTTCCCATATTGGGGTGTTTAGACAGCATATAGACGGGGGCACACCTATGGGATGTGTTGGATTGTCACCACCCCTTCTCAATTCTTCTCGAGTGCTTCTTGGATTGTCCCCACCCCTTCTCTCTAAGGTCAGTTTTCACTCGATGCGACTTCAAATGAGTTTATGAAGTGCTTTTCGATTCAGTTTGTTATAGTAATAGGCCCTAGACGCAGCGAACAAGATTTCAGGAAGAACTTCTGACACACTAAATCTCTATTGTTCATAAAAAAGGGATTAGGCCTGTTAGTAAACAAATGCTGACTTTCCATTGCCACTGAAGTTAAGTCCAATTTGGACTATACTAACGTACGCCAAAGAGAAAGAGGTGGTACAATTGACTGGTTGCCAGTGAAGGAATGTAGAAACTGGCATCTGATGAAGCTTTCATTTTAGTACATACATGTTCAGCAAAAGCCAGCAAAAGCCCAAGTACATTGACTTATGGCCTAAAGTAAACATCAGAAACGTAACAGCCGTTTCTGTGACGCTTATTGCGTCGTCTTGTGCTTCCAGATAGTTCCAGGAAAGATGTGGCAGAACTTCTCGATGAACTGCTGGCAGGAATTAGGGAAGCTAAGGCTGCAATGGAGTTTCAATACCAACGCGCACGTACTTATGCAAAGAGGCAAAGAGGAGACTTCTAGTTCAACCAGGAATGAAATTAGCTTTCAAATAATTTTAACTAGATATATAATCCTGTTTCGATACTTGTAAAAAGCTTGCAGAGACCAGGTGTAACGTCGCTCTCTAAATAAACTGCTTTATCGTCATTGCTGTCGCACTACGCAAGTGCATGATGATGATTATTATTACTTATTAGTGTCAAGCATAGTCAATTAATGTCAAGAAGTATCAAATATATTTAGATCACCATAGTTTTAGCGCATTTGCAGTGAATTTCAACTCACATAGTTATCAGCACAAAGGTTGAGGCAGAACTTGGGAAAATCTACTAATGACGTCACAGAATAAGCAAACTTCAGCAAACTATATATGATACGATTATATGATACATCAATTGAAAGCTCTTGAAATGCGCATTCACATAAAACCTAGAATTGCTAAATTGTACAATTTATTTTGAATATACAGAGGATTTATGACTGTTTTCGCCGTCATTGGTGACGTCATCAATAACATGATACTGAGGCAAAAGTTTTTGGTGCCATCTTGGATTCTGAAACTCCTTACTCGAAAGTATTTAAAAACCATCGAGATCATCTCGGTTAGGCGAGGAATCAGACTTTTGCAGCCATAGGCCTGCCTATTTGGTGTGCTGATTTGTTGTAAATGGATTGACTATAGTGACAACGTTTTGTTAAGAGATTGATAACAAAACTTCGCGCGACAATCACTAACAGACAAAAAGTAAAAAGAGTAGGCATATAGATCGTACACAGAAAACATCGTAGGATTACTTAGCAGGGTCCAGGTCATTCAAAGAAGCTGTAAAGAGTTATTTCTAAACAAGCTCTCGACAAGTCCTTTTCTTATCTAAGTTTCCGCGAGATTTTGTATTTTAATTGAAGGTCATTTCCAATTTTCCATAGCATGCAACAAAAAACGCATTGCAAAAAAGGTTCATATAGTCTTTGCAGATAAAGTTGCCTCTCAAAACAAGATGTAGTGTGTTACTAAAATAAAATTTCAATATTTCATGGTTTTTGCAAATTCATCACTGTTGAGTGCAGAAGAAAAAGATGCTATCACAGAAGAGTGTGGAAACGAGAAGAAAAATACGCTATCATAGAGCGAACCCTTGAAATCTATTCACAATCAGGAAGGTTTGAACCGTCAAGCCCTGGCAAAACGACTAAACATTTCACTGAACATTTCATTCAACTTTTTTGAACTGCGAGCTGTCTATGACGCTGTTGGGCTGTAGCGGATCTTACATAAGTATTTGCTTTTGGTTTATTTCGTTGCATGCACAAGCAGTGGATAAAAATAAAAATTGGATGAAGCGATGGGGAAAGAAAAGACTTTTTGGCACATTGACAACAAAGTTGAATGTTAAAGAAGACACATTGGCTTGCAACGTGATATACAGATATCTCATAAAGGCTTTTTGGGTCACGTAGAGACAGGAAAACCAACGAAAACAGACGAAAACTTTTGGATTTCCACAGCTAGAGCGCCTGCGCGATCACAACGAATGTTTAATTGATAGCAAGACGACTAAACAATTGCTAAACAACACTAAACAACGCTAAACATTTTTGAGCAGGATCAAACTTTGCTCAACAACACTCAACACGACTAAACAACACTAAACAGGGTAGCAAAACGACTAAACTTTTCACTACACTTTTGGCTAAACAAAAGCTGAGTGAAATGTTTAGTAAAATGTTTAGTCGTTTTGCCAGGGCTTTATTTCTAAACCAGATTTATGGACGCAGGCCTCAATAAGCATAAAGATTTAGGGCGCTTTTCTATCCACGTGGCCAGATACACGTTAAGTACAAAAATTACTTGCAAACCGTCATGAAAAATTCATAACTCGATTAACTAAAAAAATGAATTTTTAAACTTGCAGCTTTTATAAACCTGTAAACAAAACCTTCCGACGTTCAGAAAGGCACGTCTTTATCTTCTGCTCAAATTTTCTTAAACATAGAAAGTAAGTTACATAAGTTCGGCAATCTTAGGTCGGCCCAAACTCTCTGCTAAAACATCAGCTTGATTGTAGAATCAACAATGCAGGCACTTTGTCGGGGATAGCAAGTCAAAATATTCATATTAACTCTGCACTTGCTGTGCGATAAAATTCATAAAAGATAAATTTTGTCATTAAAATGGTCTTGCCATCAACAAGTTCCTGCTGTGTGACAAAACGTGCCAAATTTAATATTCGAAGGACCATTCTAAAAATAGACATTCGAAATAGACTTCCTTTCTTGTGGAAAGTACAAGTGGTATATCAATGATTACTAAAAGACCCGCATTTGGAGAGCGGAAGCTTCTCTACTGGTTTGAAATAGCCCCACAACCTGTATTTGTTCACCAGTAGTACAGAAACATATCGCCCAGGCCCGACATTTCGATACCATGCCAAATTTCCCAGGTAGAAATCTAAGAAAGCATTACTTTGATGCTAACATTCACTATGTTTTCTAAGAGGGGCAGCGGCGTTAATTTCGTAGAATTCCCGCTTAGATTCAAACATCAAACAATTCGCATTACAATAGAAGGCATTATAATGTTGGTTGAATTAGATGCGGTAGAGCGGTGGACATTACATGTTTAACAATAACAGTTACTCGTTCGCTCTTAAAGCAAGCTTTGAATACCACCACGACTGTGGTTGAAAAAACAAGCCACCGGCTTTGAAACGACTTTTCAGCCCGTGATTACAAACTGGCCTCTTATTCTACCTGCATGCAAATTCACTATTTATTTATGCACGATACTCGAGCACCTGACAACTCGCCCATGGGTATTAAAATGTCATCAAGCATCTGACTACATGTGTATGTTGCATTTCTACTGGCTACGGACTGTCCCAACTCAAAACTGGCACCTTTTCTACCTACTGACTGAAATATTTCCTTAGATCTGCTGGTACTAGATGCATCTAGATTGCTTTTCATCTCTCTAGCCATATGCAAGATACTCGAGCGAGCAAAGGATAGATTTTAGCTTTGAAGTGAAGAAGCAGTGGCTTTTTAATCATTTAAAAAGACAAAGGCGAAATTCACCAATCCAATTGAAAATCAGCAGCAAATAATATCAGTAGAACACTGAAATCGAAACAATAAACTGAAATCTTTCCTCAATCTCAACTATAAGCCATGTGTCACACGCCGAGTCATTTCTCTTGAGCGATACATCACAAATAACATCCTCTGAGAAAATGATGTCGGCAGTCTAATGGCCATGGGAAATAAAGATGAAAGGAAGCTCGTAAGGGTAATTACGTGAATACGATGAAAACAAATTTGAATACGTTTGAGCAACGTGCTTTTTTTGCAATATCTCACAGCATCTATTGCAAAATTTCACCAGTTCTCGCAAAAAACAATATTTCACAAGTTTGGGGTGTATCTCTTTAAGCAGAGGATTACAATTTTTCATTGTAACTAGAAATATAACCGACAAAGAGCCCATTTCGCAGCCAGCATACAGCGTTGATAGCTCCATTACAGTGCTGGTAGCTACATACAACTATTGCATATTAATGTGCACACTAACTGATAACACACAAAATTTCTAACAACATTAGCATAGGGCTCAAATTTTGATTGGCTTAGAACTTGCGCTAAGTCACGTGGTCTCTAGCGTTGCTGAGCCAATCAAGATTTTAGCCATATGCTGACAACGTTCAGAAATGATAGATCTGCACTACTGGCATCGAAGCAAGCCATCTAAGATAAGCTCATTCACTGTACTTAAGATAAACTAAGTTACCTTCAGGCAAGTAATGAGAATAAAACTAAATGTTAATACATACCGTCTCTCCTATCAGTGTATCAAAGGTTGTATCTCTTCCACCATCTGAAACTCTGGTTTCAGTCCTTTCAATTTTAGGTACATTGTTCGCGACCGGAAGTAAACTTATTTCTCTCATACTGGCTTGCCCACACATCAACAAATCTACTCCTGACAATTCCCCTATGGGTATTGAAATGTCACCAAGCATCTGACTACATGTGTCTGCTGCATTACAACTGGCTACGGACTGTCCCAACTCAAAACTCGCATCTTCTCTACCTACTGACTGAAATATTTCCTTAGATCTGCTAGTACTAGATGCATCTAGATTGCTTTTCATCTCTCTAGCCCGTGGAGAAAGGACGGCTATACTCTCCTCTCCCATATCCCCTGGTATATCATCTTCAAAAAACAAAAGGCTGTTTCTACTACCACTCACTTTGCTGTTTCCACTACAATTGGCTCTACTGTTACAAGACGAATGTCGTTCACAATAAAACATGTGATACTTTCGCAAAGAAGATTGACCTTCATTACGAATTAGGCCACTATCTCCCTGTCCCAAAGTTGTTTGACAAGGCAGTTCATTTCTGTTTGAAACACCGAGTGGCCTGGCAAGATTATCTCTCACTGCCTGCATATCTTCCTGGCTAATTTTTCTTAGTTCATCATCAAGAATATCCATATGCACTGTGGCTACTGAAAAACAGTCTTGTGACAGAGATCTCCCTTGATCTAGAAGATTGTTCCATTTTTTCCATGTCTTTCTGCAAGGTAATTTGTCATGGCCACCGAAATGGTAGGCCTGACACGCGTTATTGAAAAAATTCTCATTGTAGTCTAGAGCGTAAAACTGTAGCAAATAACGCAAAAAACAGCAATTTTATGCGTTTTAAGTTTTTACCTTTGGTGCAGATATGTCTGGGTTATGGCAGATTGTTGCAAGACAATGGCTTTAGTTTTCAGTGGGCTGAGACTTCAAAGACAGTTGCGTCACAAAAGATGAGATATTTCAGACTATCAGGAATAACAGAATTGGATAGCAAGCCAGTCAAAATTGCCCAAGAAAATGAGGGAAATATTGTTGAAATCATCAGTTAGTATAAAGGACAGTCCATCGCCTGTATTGCAAGAATTCAGAAGATACAAAACTAACCTAAAGAGAACTTAATTGACAAAAAGGGAAAGAAGAGGCGGCAAAGAAAGTGACGATACTGGCTTCGAAGCTGACTCTAACTACCTCTCTTGAAAAGACACTAGAAGACAATAGCCTACACTACATGCAACTATTTTAAACTACTAAAATGATGACATGTACAGCAATCGATGCTACTTCAGAATATGTTAATCTTACCTCAAATCGTGGCCAGTTTTTCGGCATATCAGCGCCATGATTCTCCGACCACCAGCCAAGGTCGTGCTTGACGTTCGCATTGTAGGCTGACTGTAGCTGGTCTTTCAGTATATCACTCAACCTACGAAGACAAAGATATTATATCAATCTATCCTTTTAGGAAAAAGTATGTACAGGTAAGCATGTCTGAGTTAATATGTAAACGACATTTTAGGTAACTATAAACGCATACTTTTGGAAATGCCTTTTGCGCATTTTCGTGTGGATGATGGTAAAGGGTTACCTGTAAAAAGTAACATCAGAGCTTCCTACCTATATTCTAATGGGAGGCTAAAATGACAGGAGGCGTCACATTAAGCGAGAATTTACGAGCTCACAACGTTCAAGAAACACCCTTTTGTTTTTTTTGCCCCTGGATTAATTTCTGCTATACTTCCATGCATACGAACCAAAATTGCCTCGTTCAGTTTGCACACGGACTTTCTTAGAAAAATAATTAATCTTGTTTCGGAATCAACCTATCTCGAAGCAGAAAAAGCCACTGAACGATCATGATCTCTAAGATTTTGGGTGCGATTGATGGCACACATCGATATTTAATAGTTTTGTATCAATTTAAAAGAATTCATGAGCGGAAAGGACAATAAAACATAGAAATCGGCCAAACGATGCGATAACCTCATAATGGAAATCAGGTATACGATCATTTGTTAGGTCATTTGTTAGTGTTGATGTAGCACATGGAATTCTCCGTTGCCAACCACTGTTATAAACAATCATGTTGCTACAACATAACCTCTTTTATCCTTGTTTTGAATCACTAATGAGTAGGAAAATGGTTTAATTCGCTAATTACAGATTAATCTTTTACACGTTTTTTATAAAAGTTTGTTTAGAAATATAATTGTGTGACAGTTGAACCCTGTAATCATGGAGTGTGCATCATAAAGCTCTTGAAGTTGAACTAGCATGAATGCATATATGAATTATAATTCATATATGTCTTCGAACCTACATATGGGGTAAAAAATTACCCCATAATGACATAGGGTTACATTGACAGGCTAAACGCACTGTAAACGATCAAGCGGATCAGTATCTTCTGTTCATTACAAGCGTAAATGATTGTAAAGACTTACGTGGGGACGAAGCCTAAGATTGTGGAGCTGTCTAGTTTCCATACTGCTTGACCTGATGACGTAATTAGTTTACCCTAAACCTAAACCTAAACCTAAACCTAAACCTAAACCTAACCCTAACCCTAACCCTTTACTTGAAATAATTAATCATACTAATTTATGACTATTAATCATGCTTATTGATGACTATCAGGTCGAGCAGTATGGAAACTAGACAATTCCTAAGATTGTAAGGTTAACGTGAGGACGAGGCCTAAGATTGTCACGTAAGTTGCAAAAATTGACGCTACAATTTTTGAACTGATTCTCACTTGCGAATTGATTTGTCGATCCTTTTTAAAACAAAGTTATATAACTCAAGTCCGAATTTGTGGCAAGAAGACATTGCCCAAAAACTATCAACCGGGCATAAACGTTTCATTATGGCTGGTTTGATTAAACATGATCTCTGAAATTCACGAGCCCATGAAATACCTTGTGTATCAAACTAATTAGGTAACAGTGTGTTTTCTCATTTCTTGGAACTTCATATTAGCAAAAAGTTAACATAAGAAACAAAGTTACTTTTGAAACTGCAGACATGCCAGTCAAAGTTTCAAAAGCAGTATTCAAAAATATAGCTGTGATGTACTGTGTCCGTCTGGTTTCGCAAGAAGCTCCTTAAAGCTATAGTTGTGTCCGCTCACCTGGAGGGATTGGCGCCAAATTCACACTTTGTCATTAATTTTAATGTAACAGCCCAGGAAGAAGACAAAAAAGTTTCACTTAATATGGTAAAATCCAAGAAACACATCTGTAAAAAGGCCTCTTTATATAATAAATAATGCATTAAAACGGAAAAATTCGACTTGATTAGCGGGTGAAAACCCACTGTTTTACAACTTCATATAGGGTTTATCAAGGAATACTTTTGAAATCAAATCAGCCATTGACTGAAATATGAGGGTTTTTGGAAAAATCCTTTTGCGACAAAATTCGGACTTGAGTTAAACAACTCTCTGCAATTACAATCACTTTTGGAGGACACGTGAAAGCCATGCAGGCGGAGAGCTTTGTGATAAAAAGGAAAAAGAGTTAAAAAAACGTGGGTGAGTCGAAAACGCACATAAAATATATTAAAGTGAATAGAACAAGATAATTTGATAATGCTTATTTTAAGCGAACATGCCTTCCGCCAACACGAAGAAAGCGTTTGAGAGAACCCTTAACAAGAAGATTTGAAAACAGCTTTCAAAACCGAAGAAATAAATGGAAGATCACACGCAATTGCGTGGGCCGTATAAAAACACAAGGTCGTAACCCCGATGTTCATAGTTTACGCTCAGTTTCTTTTGAGAAAGAAAAAGCTGACGTTTGGCAGCCATTTGAACGTGGTTTCTGATGTGACAAAACCGGAGCGGTACGGCTAGGCACTCATCATTTTTTTTCACCAAAATATTTATCATGAAATCGTTATACGGAACCTAAAAGATGTCCTTTCTAGCTGACTCCAAGCATCGGCAGAGCAACAGTCCGAGACTAGATTGGTAACATTTGGTATACCTCAAGGGTCATGATTCGGAACACTTCTATATATCACGTCTACCTGAGGACTTTGAAAAATGTTGCAAGTTCACTAAGGCTAGTAATAATGCGGACAACACGCACAGTATATTTACATCTAATAACATTGTAGATTTTATTATAAAAGAAAGATATAAATGCCCTTTACCTGCTAAGGGTATCCGGGAAAGACTCCCTAAATAAAGTTAAATACAATTCAGCGCCTGCATGATAGAGCCTTTTCTATTATTGCTAAGCCAGACTAAGAGAAAATTTGCCTCATAATGAATGCCTGTTGAACAACGTATACAATTTGATCGATCTATTATGCTATGCAGAAATAATCAAGAGGCATTGTCCTAAAAGCGTTTGAGATAAATATCATCAAAGGATTTAACACTTCAACTGTAAAGACTGGAAGGATATTCCCATCACTATCAGAGAGCTCCCTGAGCTTGCTGGAGTCAAAAAGCAATTAAAAGTTTAACTTGGTAGAGCGGCTTTTAAGCAAATATGCTATTATAATTACATCATAGTTTTTGCTTTATATATGTCTTCATGTAGTTATGGTATATAAATTTGTTTCTAGCACCAGATTGGTATGCTGAATGGATTTTGCTTCCAATAACTTTTTATGCAAATGGCATGGAATGGAATGGAATCGGAATGGAATCGGAATGGAATCGGAATGGAATTGAATGGAATCGGAATGAAATCGGAATGGAAAAGAACGGAATGGACTAGGAAGAATGGAATAGAACGGAATGGAATATAATGGAATAGAACGGAATGGATCGGAATAGGAAGGAATGGAATGAAATGATATGCAATTAAGTGCAAGCCTCTCCCAGCCAAGTCCAGGCAACAACAGATGGTTTAAAAACCAATGTTTTCAGCAAGGGGAGCTTGAGTGTATCGAATCAATTCTTATTTTTCATTAAAAGCTTTTCATCCCTTTTGAAAAACTTGACCCAGTATTGAGTTGAACCTTTGTTGAACCATATCCAAATCAAATTGAACATGGCAAGTAGATGGGAAGCACAACTGTGCGATTCTCACTCTGTGACAGATGCTTCGAAAAAAGCCGTATTTGAAATGATATTCAAGCGTTAGAGATGAGACGAAACATTTAAAACCTTACCGTGAGTCGTCAGTTACGTTGAGACTCTTGTGATATTCCACAAGCATTTCCTGAAGAAAGTGCAACTTTCTTTCCTCCATACGTTGACATTTATCGAATATTTTTATCATTTCGTGCTCATACGCAGTGTTTAGTGGCTCTATCCGCGCCAGTTTCTCCTCGTACTTTTTCCTCATCTTTGCCATACTGTTTTCGCTTTTATTTGCCGTATCCTCAAGCTTTCGTATTTTCTCCGCAGGGATATTGTCGTCTTTTGTCGCTGCGCTAACTGCTTGGGTGGCGTTATTGTATGATTTACATGCAGAATGGTAGTTTCTTTTCGCACGCTGTACTTTTCCGTATGCCTCGGCCCAGGGCTTTTGCGCCTTAGCGAATTCTTCCTCAGCCTAGGGGCGAATACAACGATATTTCAATTATATCACATAATGAAAGACCTTTAAAAGATGGACTGTTGTAGAAAAACATTGAAGATTGAATCAAAAGAAAAGCTGACATTGGGGCAAGCAAAGTTAAGCAGATGATTTTTCAAGGAAAAAAACCAATAAGATACAACTAACAACGCTGGTGAATACAACGAAATTTTAGTTATATAACATAATGAAAGACCTTTTGAAGATGGACTGTTGTAGAAAAACATTGAAGATTGAATCAAAAGAAAAGCTGACATTGGGGCAAGCAAAGTTAGGCAGATGATTTTTCAGGGGAGAAAACCAATAAAATACAACTAACAACGCTTGTGAATACAACGAAATTTCAATTATATAACATAATGAAAGACCTTTTAAAGATGGACTGTGCAGGAAATTGTGAGCGCTCCTTCCTATCTACCTCTCTTTTTCTCTTTCTCTCTTTCTTTTGTATATAGTTGTTGTTGTTGCGATTGCACTCAATTGAATAGAAGAACTCTCGCTTACTAACTCGAAAGGAACGACGTGAACTATATCTCTCAAAGAACTCTCGATAGATGCGAGCGCCAATCACGAGGAAAGAAGATCGATGGAACGATTCACATAAAGAACAATATTTAGAATAGTACTAAATCAAGACCTTATTGGATAGAGGTGACTTCGTTAAAATTCTTAGGTTATTTCTTCTCTCTGGACGTTAATTCTTCTCTCTGATTAATGATTCGTGGTTGTTCATGTCATTATATTCGCTTATGTTTATACTTTATCTTGCATTTTAATTCGAATAAAAAATTATACAGTCCTCTGACTTTGATATAGAATTTGATCTTCAAGACGAATGAACCTATATGGTAATTCTAACCTGCCAAGTAAATAGATCTTAACTATTTACATCTTAGTAGTGATTCCTGGCAGGTAATTCTCTATAGACTGTTGTAGAAAAACATTGAAGATTAAATCAAAAGAAAAGCTGACATTGGAGCAAGCAAAGTTAAGCAGATGATTTTTCAGGGGAGAAAACCAATAAGATACAACTAACAACGATTGTGAATACAACGAAATTTCAATTATATAACATAATGAACGACCTTTTAAAGATGGACTATTGTAGAAAAACATTGAAGATTAAATCAAAAGAAAAGCTGACCTTGGAGCAAGCAAAGTTAAGCAGATGATTTTTCAGGAGAGAACACTGATAAGATACAACTAACGACGCAAATAGCTAAGCCATTAACTGAAAAACATCACATGACATGAACGCTAGTCAATAGTAGGAAAGCACAGTGAAGCAAGCTTTCTTTGTAAACAAAGACATTAAACTTTCACTTGTACGACCTGAGAAATAAAACCTTCCAATACTTAACACGACACGAAGTTCAATTAGAGGCAAAAGTTTTTCAAAAATCCCATTCGGTATCGATATAAAATGCTTGGTTTTTGCATAACAGGACGAGCTAGTTAAGCATAGCAGACTTTAAGAGCATAAAAGAAAGCTAAAGATGGAGGTGGGTGGGAATTGCTTTATGCAGAAGAATACAAATTCTGCCGTTTAAAATCGCTGGCCTGGTTATCGATCTCCAAAGTTGAAAACAAACAAGTCAACGCCGAGACGAGTCTCACTTCGATTTAACCCCCCCCCCCCCACCTTATTCATTATACCCCCTCGAAAAATGCATCCTCGTTGGAAAGGGACATTCATCCGATTAAACAACAAACACACTTTGAGATTGCCGATTAGAGCTTTAAAATCTTTCACCTCAAAATGTAATACTTTAATAAAAACATACAACTATTTGATATTTCCGACAATATCAGAACTTTTCCGGACTTTACAGGGAGGTTTCTCGCCCCCTCTCCCTCTGACCCCCTCTAGGAAAGAGTAGATTCAAGACAAAAGATGGATATTTTTGGGCAGAATCAGAAACAGCCTGTGTTCCAGACCCCTAACTTGAAAGTAGATGGTCTGTGTTAGCGAAAGCAAAATCGCGTACGAGCGTTTCCCAGGATATCTGAGAAATAAATTATACAAAAAATTATGCGGCATTCGCATGACAAAAGTAAATAACAGCGTGAACAAAGGGTAGTTTGCCGGGGCAGTTTACGCATTCAAGTAGCAAAAAGAAATGTGTGCAAATTCAAAGATTCTATTTATTTTGTCAGACAATGTCACAATGATGCCTAAAAGCATTGAATATATCATGACGCCTAGATAATTGTCGCCTGGCGCGAGGATGGACACTTCAAAAACCGGAGGATGAATTTTTATCAAAACACACGCTGGTCGTTAAAAATTCATTTTTTTACATCAGAATTTCAGATATCAAACAATGAACTTAGAAGACGTGTTTATAGCAAAGCAATCACTATCATAATGAAAAGAATTGATGAAAAGTACAAGGCATAGGCCTAGGCCTACTGCCTCACATTGCTAAAAAAATAAGTCCACTCAGTTAGGCACCCTTGACCAGATCAATGATAAATTTTTACTAGTCTTTAGCAATTTCCACTGTCTGTAAACTTGCGTTTATAACCAGATATCATTTTCTACGGCTTGAAGCCAAAGTGTCTTTAATACTTTTCGGTTTCCATTTCTTATCGCTACTCCGAAAGACATTTTTTCCTTCATCGTATCCACCAGATCTTGTCCCAAAAAATCCTTCTTTACATTAAACTGAAGCCAAACTAGAAAATAAACATCTTCTACCATGCAAAACCAAATGTCTCTTCAAAGCAAATCGATTGGTTGCCAAGTCAATTTTACTTCGATTGCTGCATGCGGTAATGAAGTGTCCCAACGGAGATCTTCAACATCAAATACCAAAGCAGCGTTTTCAAAATTTGTCTTCATCACCATCATCGTCATAATCATCATCATCATCATCATCATCATCATCATCATCATCATCATATCATCATCATCAT